>VZSE01007886.1:3359006-3418302 GCA_013398275.1 Promerops cafer
GGCTCCGGCCGAGCCTCCCTCCGCGCCGCCCGTGCTGCCCGCGCCGCGCCGCCCGCTCACCCCAGCCCGGCCGCCGGGCTCCCCGGCTTTGCCGAGCAGGAAACTCCCCGTTTCCTTATTTACTTCCCCGAGGCGCCCGGCCGGAGCGGCCAGAGCCCCTCCCGTCGCGGGGGCGGGAGGGGGGCCCGGTGAGGCTCCCCCCGTGAGATGGGTGCTGACAGGGACACGGGGATCGCTGCGGACCGGCTGGACGCGGGGCAGCGGGTACCTCACACCCTCCTCGCGCCCCGCTGCTGGGGCACCAGGAGCCCGTCGGGCCCTGCCGGGCTTGGTAGCGATGATGGTGCACATTCATTCCCTCGTTTCCCGGTGGCCTTTGCTCATCAAAAACAGTATTGTCATGGGGACTGCTTCTCCAGCTCCAGGAATCCTCCCTGTGCCGCCTAAATCAGGGCTCACTGCCACGGGCAGGGTCCAAAACCATCCTCAGTGGTACCAGTGCCAAAATACCGGCAGGTGATGGCACCTTCCCACCATCCATCCCACCTTGGAAGGTGGGATAGGACAGAGGAAAAGAAACACGGGAGTGTGTCAGAGCAACTGAAGTGGCTGTGCTCTGACAGTCACATTCCTCTTCCTGCTTCTGTTCGACCCCTAGAAACAGGTCAGACATTTACTTTTGGCAACTTTGAATGTTTCCCTTTTGTCCAGCGCTTGCCAACTAAACTGCATTTTTAGCAGTTTAACTGCAGCTCTGCTGAAATGGCAGCTGCCAGCAAAAGATAGGTTATGATTCTGGAGATGCTACAATGGATATTCATTTTTTATATCCCTGTTTTATTTGGGGCATGTTTGGAGCTGCCTGGGTACTGGGCACAGCAGTTTTCTTCTTACATCCATGCGAGCAATATCCATCTCCTAAAAAACCCTGAGCTCTGCAATGAGCTGCCTCCCCAGCTCAGGGATTTCCAAATCTTCACCTCTGACTCTAGGATTTGCAACATGTGACTGTGGGATCACAGTACCCAGCACGTTCAGCAGCAGCTTGGAACTACACTTGCCTGAGAGCAAGCTACCAAGTAGCAGTGGGGCCCAGGTCTCTGCGCTGCACTTGTGTCAAGAGAAGAATAAATTCCTGGGAACACTGGTCTCGCCTTCCACTCTCAGAGACCTGCCAGGCTGCGACAGTGAGATCAGAGCTATGAGATTGCCTTTAGAACTCGGGAAGCACAATGGCAGATTGTCACGTTTGTTGTTTAGCATTTTGGACTTACATCTGCTGTTTTAGGAGTACTCAGATCTTGTGTGTCCAAAAATACTGGTATTTCTCAAGTTTTTTTACAATATCTTGACAGCCCTAGCCCCCTTAATCTAATTTTAGAAAACTTTGTAGGGATTTTTTATTTATAAACAGTTGGTGCTTAAATATTATTTCCCTCACCATAGCAACAGCTCCCCATTGTAGCATTCATTATACAGTGTTATTGCATTGGTGTATCCCTGTTTTGAATGAGAAAGCCCTGAAGCCACTCGCTCTCTTGCTTATTTTCCTACACCTTGCAAAGGACAAGGACTGAGGCTCCTGCCTGTCTGACTCTTCCTGGAGCTGGGAAAGAGCCATGCCACCAGCTGCTGCTGGAAACACGCCGGTGGCCCTGGGGTTTCTGTTGCTGGTGCTTCTCAGGTGATGAGCTGGCTCAGGCCATCCCCTTCCTGCTGATTCATTTGCCATGGTGCAGCCCACCTCGTACCTGTGAGCCACAGTACCTGTGCAGTGGCCCTGAGTGCCACCCTGTGTGGCTCACAGGCCTTCGACAGCTGCCCATGGCACACACCTGACCTGGGCTCCCACTTACCTGGCACCTCCAGCGTGGTGGGGAGCAGCTGCGAGCAGGCATCCAGCTGGCCCACAGCCATGGCTGTGCTCCACTCCCACTGGGAGCCAAGGCACTGGGAGTGCAGGAATGGCAGGATTTCAAGGAGTTTGGCCAAAGGGGGCATAAACCAGTCCAGGGACCCGTGCCAGGAAGACATCAAGGGGCTTGCAGTAAGAATACGAGACCAGGCAGGCACCTGCGTGCTTCCCAGTCTTTCCAAGGAGTCAGGGTTTGCTCCTCTCTTACACACCACTGAGAC
The DNA here is from genome assembly GCA_013398275.1 of Promerops cafer. NCBI lineage: Eukaryota > Metazoa > Chordata > Aves > Passeriformes > Nectariniidae > Promerops > Promerops cafer. The sequence continues at coordinate 3,361,143 of VZSE01007886.1, forward strand.
TGCTCTAAAGTACATCTGCAGAAATCCAGGGTGTCCCACAACTTGGAACAGTCACAGAGATACTTGGACTCATACCCACAGGTGCTGTAGAGGCTGTCTCATACAAAAGAAAGCAATTTGAGAGAATGGTGCAAAAAAATGAGGAATAAAACCAGGGTTGAAGGAGAAACAGATGCTTCTGATTATTTCAGCTGGGCATGATCATGTTTTCTGATACTGCCCTGGTATTTTAAGTGTTAATCTAGAAAGATGCTGTTTGTTAGTACATATTACAACTCTCTATCTCTGACTGTTGACTATTAAAATATTAATTAGGCTCTGTGGTGTGTGTTTATGGTCAGTTTGTTTTCAGAGGGAAGGACTGCTGTGGCTGTACCTCACCCTCATCAAGAAAATCTGGTTCTCTTTGAAAGGCATCATTTTTCCCCTGTGTGGCTCCAGGCAGGAGAGCAGAGACTGCTGGTGACTTGGTGAGCCAAGGAAACTCACCTTGTAAATTTTCATCTGAGCCAAAATGCAGTTTGAAAACATCCAATTTCCATGCTCTTCAGCAACAGATTTCTGCAAAGGGTTTGTATTTTCTTCTCTTAAGGTTCAAAAAACCTACCTTAACAACATGTTTGGGAATATATGCAATAACATATCAATGTGGCTGTTGAGGTGATATGAAGGTTACTGTTCTAATCACTCCAAATTCAGTCGGGAGCAAAGTTATGATTCCGTCACTAACCTGGCCATGTTACATACCCCGTACATCCTGTGAAACGCCGGTACCATAAAGAGCAATGCATCAAGGCACGTAAATTTAAAGGCAGACTAATAGAAAACATTATTTGTGTGCTTAAGCACGGCACTTTGCAAGTCTGTGTCAGATGGCAGTGTAGTGTTTGTAAGCCCACCTGCGCGCTGCGTGGTTTTTCTGCCGGAGGAGGGGAGGCTCTCCCCGGGCTGCAGTGCCGGCAGCCGCTCCGGCAGCAGCGCAGGAACCTGGCTCAGGCTTTCCATGCTGGAAGGAAGCGCCTCTCCGGGCCGAGAAGGTAAAAACTTTGCTGCCATCCCCGGGGGATGGGGAGGTGTGTCGCAGAGGAAGCGCTGCTGTTGGCTCGCTGGCGGCCGCTCGGCAGCGGCGCGGCCGCGGCTGGGGCATTGCAGCAGGCTGGGAGCCGCGGGAGGGCTGCGACGAAGCGGGGCTGCCGCTGCCTTTTGCCCGCCCTGTGGCTCCCTTTGAAGGGCTGGACGGTGCAAGCCTCCCTTCGAGGAGTTTCGAAAGCCTGAGCCCGATGGGGTTACTGAAATCGTTCCTAAGCCCCGCAGGAGCCCCAGCCGAGATTTCTCACAGAGTGATTTTTTGATGCCTTGATCTAAAGGGACAAAGACTGGAATATTTTGGGGACACCTGACTTTCAGAAAATGTTCTTTCTCAGTGGTCTTCATGTAGAAGCTTTAACAAAATACTAGAGACTTATCATGCTTCTGTAGCTCAGAAGGGGAGATAAACTGCTCATGCTATAATCCCTTCTCTTGAGTAGCTTATAAACTCTGAGTGTGCAGGAGTGGTAATGTCCCAAGGATGTGTTTATTTACTCCTGCCTTTCACTCCCCCTTCCTCTTCGGTTTGCCCTCCCAAGAGCCACAAGAAGTCAATGTAACATATAAGGCAAAGGAAATGGATGAGGACAAAAGTAACTGCCTCAATGTTATGCAGTCACTTTGACATACAGAATCGTGGCTACAGATCAGTTTTAAATTGCTGGGCAGGAGTGGTGGGAGAGATTCTCCCCCTCAATACAAAAATAAACTCAATCAACCACCCATTTTTAAAATCCCAGATTTTCAGTGCCAAATAGGCATTGCGGCTGCTCAGCCTTGCCCCTGTGGGTGACAGGCTACAGCCTTGTACCCAGTAATTCCCACACCAGAGCTGTCGGCACGGGCACACCTTTGTCTCAGGAGAGATGCCTTTGCTGCTGTGAGCGAGTTGTTCCAGAGCTTGATGTGCCTGATGGTGAAACATTCCCTTTATTTCTAGGCTGGAGACATTGAGTTTTGGCTTCCAGCCACTGGATCGCATTATGCCTTTGCCTATTAGATTAAAGAGCTATCTACTATCTGAACTATTTCTCCTGTGTAGGTATTAATACATCATGATCAAGGCACCTCTTAACCTTCTCTCTGAGAAGTTAAATAGACTAAACTTCTTTATCTCTCATACTGAAGCAGAGTTTTCTGGGCTTTTCATGATTCTTTCTGGTCTCTCCAGCCCGCCTGATGTCTGTGAAAGCACACACCCCACAGGCACAGAGAGCATCTCAGGACTGACCATGGCAGTAGCTGTGCTAACTGAGCTAAGGATCCTGCCTTGGCTCAGCTCACCTGCTTAGCACACTGTGACCCATAACAGCCTGGGCTGGTCATGCCCCTAGCATCCCATCTTGCTCCTGAGAAACCTGCCAGGAAAAGGTCAAACCTTATAAGCTCCTGGGGTCTGCCTTACTCCTAGCACAGAAAATAACATAAATGGGACACAGTGCAGTTCTCCCTCAGCTTTGCTCAGCCCCCAGGTCATCCCTCCCAGGCCTGTTCCCACCTCCTTTGAGGTGAGGTCAAGAGGAAAATCATCTACTGATGGAGACCCCAAGCCAGTATCAAAAGCCGTATTGGACTTACACATATCTTTGTATTTTTGTTTTCTTCTCCTTAAAGGTGTACTTCAAGCTTCACGATGTTAAATATGCCCCATAAATCATGCTGTATCCAAGTCAACACTTTTACTCAGCCTGTATCTTTTGTAGTGCCATTTCTTGGGAGTTAGAAATACAGCAGTAACTTTAACACTGCTTCTGGTGGTTTTAATAAAAATCATTCACATATTATGAATTCGCAGAGGGGTTGGGTGTGAATTTACTGAGACACTCCATATTTCACTGGACTGAAAAAGGGGGATTCGTGAAAGTGTCAGTGAAGACTGGAGATTGAAAGCCTGGTTAAAGAGCAGTTTGTCTTTTTGACAACCCACACCCCTTCCTAACCAGTCCTGGGCTGCTGCCTCCCTGCCAGCCCCAGAGAGCCTTCCCAGCTGCCTCAGACAGGTAGAAAAACCCTCAGAAACTATCTCTCAGTAATTCTTGGTGGCATCAGGTACATGGGTTGCTTTGATCCCAGAACAAATGACAGGGCGGTCAAAGCCAGCCGCAGGTGCCGCCTTCGTGCCGTGCCAGGGTACGGCGCTCCACGTTCACACACTCACGTGTCCTGAAAGTTCCTGTCAGTGATTGAAGAGCAGAGGTCATTCACTCATGGTGGAAGACAGCAAGGTCTTACAGATGAAGGTGTAGGTGACTTTATTATACAAAATCACTCATGTGTTTCCCCATTTGTGTCCTCTTATGTATGAACGCCAAGATGTGTGTCCCCAAGGGTTCTCCAGGATCTCTGTGACCCTCAGCACAGGGGATGCTGGTTGCTGGGTCCTCCCTATGATTCCTGCATTCCTCATGCTGGGAAATCCTGAACTAGTTTTTTGGACTGATATTGTCTGTCTGTTCAGAGTTGTCTTTTGCAACTATGTTCCTGCTGGGTTAACAGGAAGTAATAACATGCTGCTGACTTCTGCTAACACAGCGTTTGTCCTGAGGCTTATCAGACCTGGGATTGGTGGTGCTCTACTTGACTAACTGGAAATGCATCCTTGCTTATGAGTACAGCCCCTGAGCTGCTTTTCCCCCAGTTCATACACACATGAGCTTGCATTTGTCTAGCATCCCTACCAGCCTTAATATTTCCATTAAAAGACTCTGCAAGGACTAAGACAGGAAACAGTCTGCCACCTGCTAGGCCTGGATGCCGCGTGTCCTGTGTGCAGGGGGAAATGAGAGCCCTTCCTTGCAAACTGCCAAGGCTGGGATGCTGGCCAGAGAGGAAGATGTAGGCTCTGCTGGATCTTAGAGCAGGTCTGTCTCAGTATTCAGGCATTTTGGGTCAGATTAGTTTCCCATTTTGGAAAAAAAGTATGCAAGGCCTTAGATTGTATGTGGTGCTGTTTGTTACTCGCAGTGCTCTGGGGGTTTTTAAGTTGCTCTGAGGTTAGTATGACCATGGCCACCACATTTGATAGGAATCCCCACAAAGCAGAGGCATCTTGAGAGGAACTGGCCAGTCCCCAGGGAATGTGTGGAGACTGCTGCATCCTGTCTGCAGTACTTGAGACTAGAGAAAAGTCTGCCTGGAGGGCTATAGCTCTGTCCTGAGATAGTTTTGCCTCTATTCCAGCTCAGGGATAGCACTGGTGAGGGCATGTCTGCCAGATGGGAGCAGGGTGCTTGCCCAGGAAGGGGCTGCCGGCCTGGCCATGCAGCTGCGGGAGGTGATGGGACCCGCTGTGCCCCCAGCCCTGACTCCAAGAGGCAAGGACTATCTCTGGCAGTGTCCAGGGCAGTGATACTCCGAGCATCCCAGAGCTGTGTCTCTGCTGGAGAGCCGGGTGTGACCCACTGGCATGCCACAGCATCTGCTCCGCCTCCCCAGCCCTTTTGATGCGGTTGTCACCCTTCTGCAAAACCTTGAATTAGCTCGGCATCCGTGGAGTCTCTCATTTCATCCTAAACTGCCTGAAGTTCACAAAGGCTCAGTGGGAGCCTGCACGTAACTGGGACGCACATGAGTTGGTGACACTGCCACTGCAAGCCCAGAAAGTGCTCCAAGCATCTGCCTGTCTCTCTAAGGACAGATGGGTCCCCAAGGAGACCCTGCCTCCTCCAGCTGCTGCTCAGAGAGTGCAGAAGGCTGTGCTCTGAATCCCTATGCAGTGTTGGGTACCTCCCCCCACAAAACACCATCCATGAGCATCCATGAGCCTGGAAAGGGCTTCCTCACTGGCAGCTGTGCAGTGCTCCTTGCCAGTGTGCAGGGCTGCCCTGGGAGGGAAGGGGATGAACCTACTTTCCACTGGGTCTGTGCTGGCAAAGGTGGAGAGCTGCTGCTTCACCCTGTCCTGAAACACCTAATTCCTGAGACACTGTCCATGTGTCCGGGCACAGGACCTGGCTCCAGGGCTGGAAGGGAAAATGCTGTTTGCCATCTGACAGGTCATGCAGCCAGGTCACTGTGGAAGTAATTTTTCCTTTGACATACCTCTCAGAAGAGTAGGGTGGGAGAAGCTGGGGGGCTTTGCCTCTGGCACCCTGCCACCCCTTTGCAAGGTATGTCCCAGTCTGGCCTCCCTTGGCTGCAGGTGCCGGAAGGCTTGGGGCCAGCTTCCCCAAGCAGGCGTCCTTCCTTCCTCTGATTTGTGTGTGTACTGGTGGCTGCAGGGCCTCACGTCTGTTTTCTGGTGGCTGCAGGAGCTGCAAGGGCCTGGGAGAGCTGGCGTCCTGCCACTGTTCCCTCCTCAGCCGGGCTGGACCCACTGAGCCGTGTCCCAAGGAGAGGGGGAGCAGAGAGCATGGGGAGAGTCCATCAGGTGCTTTGAGGAGCACTGGAGTGCTGGTGGCCTTGCTGAGCAGAGCTGCAGCTTCTCATGGAGGGGCTGGGGACGGGCAACGAAGTCCGGTCTGGACAGCTCAAAGAGACGTGATGCTGTGCCGGGGTGGTGAGGCCGGCAGGGCACGGGGTGGGAGGAGCAGTGCAGAGCCTGCTCTCATTTGGGAGCTGCAGAAGCGCATGCCAAGGTGCCTCATCCTCCTGCAGCTCCTGCCTGCGGGCAGCGTGACAAAGCAGCCTTTTCAAGGAGGTCTGTGAGGTCGGGGCTGCCAGCGGCCAGGCACGGGGCAGGCTGGCCCTGCCGCCGGCCGGGAGCAGGGGCACCCACCTCCTCAAAGCCGCCAGTGTCCCTGCTCCGCCCCTGCCGACAATGAGCCCTTTCAGGGAGCCGCAGCAGCCCAGCCGTGGCAGCCCTGCCTGCAAGCACGGCAGCAGGGGCGAGCAGGCTGCAGGCAGCAGGCTCGGGGCTACAGGAGCCGGGGGCTGCTCCTGCAAAGCCGGGGCCATCTCCCACCCTGGCCACGCCACCCTGGTGTTACAGCTCGCTCCGCTGCTGGGCGTGCAGGTTACTTGATAATTGGGCTGCCCCTGCAAGCCAGGCTGGGGAAGAGGGCGGAAGGTCAGGGCTTTGTTCAAGATGCCAACAGGGAGTTCTAGATGGTCCCACGGGACCATGGGGACCATGTGGGAGCTTAGGCTGGGCACCAGGCGGCCAAAGAGGGGCACGGCATGCACCACAGCACGGGGCACAGGCTGGCTGGGGTCCACGGGAGTTGTCGCTTCAGACTTCCTGCTCGTGTACCTGTGGCTGCTGCTGTCAGTATCCGAGCATCGAAATCCTGGATTAGCTCTGTGATACAGGCTCAGGAGGTGCCTTCCAAGTTCACCCAGCTCCCTAAGACCTCCTGTTGCTTCCTGCTTCCCGTGCCCTTGCTCGGGGCTTGCCCATGCTTCTGGCTGTGCTGCAGGGGGGACAGGGAAGCAGCCTTTCCCCCCACAGGACACCTCTTCTGCTGAGTCTGCATGTTGGTGCTGCTTCTCCTGCAGGCGTAACACTGGAACTGATTCCCAGGCTGCTGACCCAGCACAGTGACAGGAGCAGGCAAGGACACTGTCTAGGGCAGGCACACTGCCTGGTGTCCCCAGAGGAGGGCAAGAGGATGTCTTGGGTCCTCTCAGGCCAAAGCAATGAGCAGGGTCTCTGGGCTGGGACACCTCCACTCTAAACAGGCACTGCCTGGCTCCTCCAGGAGATGCCCATGGAAGAGGTTCACGGCTGCAAAAGTGAATGGTGGTGTACATTGTGTTTGTGTACTGTTCTCACAGCAGCCAGCAACACATCTCAGGGCCTGATCCTTCCCTGAGGAGCGTGGTTAGATAGCATGCAGTGAAGTCAGAAAGAAGGAAGGGTCACACATGGAGCAGGAGGCACCAGCACAAGAGGTCAGCTGAGGCATGGGGCCTTGCTGGGTCCCCAGACAGGTGCAGGAGATCTCTGCAGAGAGCAGTACCTTGGACTCCACAGCAGGACTCATGGAGACTTGATACTGAAAGTGTGATGTCTTGAGCCATTTTGTTGCCCCACATATTTTGAGCTCTTACTCTATCTTTGTTCTTCCTCAGTGGCTTCCTCTGCTGTCCCAGGCAGCTGTGAAGCTCCTTGCTTGCACCTTCTGGTTTGATTTGGTGGGCCACTTGATTTTTCCGCTTGTTCTTTTGTCGTGCCTGTTTTAGAGCTGTATTGATTTCTCTCTTTGCGTGACTTCTACAAATGCTGCTCTTTGCTCCCAGCTGTGGAAGCTGTTTTTTGCCATCCCTTCGCTTCCCTTTGAAAACACTTGCTTTGCTAACCCCTGCAAGCAAGGAGACACTTAAAACCCCTGAGGATGGATAGATGAAAGGCTTGGATTTATTCCCCAGTGTAAACTACAGCAGCTCGGGGTCTGCTGTAGTTTAAACAGCCCCCTCTGAGCTGGCTGTGCCTCATCTATAATCCACCCCCTCTAGAACTGGTCCAGAACTGGCAGCAATTCGATGGAAACCAAGGGGTGATATTTTGGGTTTGATGCAACTGCCCTTTCCCAAGAATTTTTTGGATGCCATCTCATTTCATTGTGGCTTTTACCTGCCTACTGCCATTCCAGGACCAAGAGAACCCTCCTGCGACTTCCTAAGGATGGAATCAGAGACCATCATGGTGCTTGCAGAGTCAAGGTTTCTTCTGACTTCCTGTAGCCTTTAGAGAGGCAGAGGAGAGCTAAGCAGGGATTTCAGGCACTCACTGGGGATGGACTGTACCCACCATCTTTGCCAGATGAAGAGGTGGAACTGGGACAATGCCCTGCTCTGCAAAGGGTCATGACTGGCTCCCAAGGGAAGGGACAAAACCAGGTGTCTGACTGGACCTGAGTGGGTTTGTGTATTGCTCCCTGGAAACCTGTGCCCTCTTCCTCCTCACCCAAGGCAGTAGCCCCCAAAGCCCCGGGGGAACAGGCGAGAAGGCTCATTGCTTTCTCCTGGAGCTGGGGCAGCCTGAGCCATCTGACACTGGGGTTGCATCCAACATGCACAGGCACCATCTGCTCCAGCACGATGCCACCTGTCCCTGCTGCCCCACTGCTGTCCCCTCTCCCCCTGTGCTGCCTGGTCTCACCACGCTCCAAGCAGAGCCGACAAGCCAAGCACATTAAAAACTTAATGTAAAACTAATTTGTCAGCCATAAAAAAGTGGAAAAGGCTTCAGCACATTTTCTGCTCATTTTGTTCAGCTCCCCCAACAGGCAGTGTGTGCCTCCCATCTCTGATGAGGCAGCTCTCACTCAGCACCGTGGTGGGAGCCTTGCACTGCCAGGGGGAGAGGGGCTCCCTCAGGGAGTCAGTAGAGGGGAAGGTTGGAAGAGGCCTGTGAAGCAGGGGCACCCTGGAGGAGGGAGCTTCTGGCTGTGAGGGGAGAGCTTCAAAGAAGATGCTGCCACTAACCTAGCAAAGTTTGGCCTCTTGCAGCTTGGGAAAGGTCTGGGACCACCTCTAAAGTTTGTGTGGGCAGGGGGTTAGGGCCACAAGAAAACTCACAGGGACTTCAGGAGATTTCAAGTCCTACCTCCTCCTCAAATCATGATCAGCTATAGGGCCAGACTGGGTTGCTCATGGCATTATCCATTCAGGTCTTGCAAAACTCCAAGGATGGAGGATGCCATGATATCTATGGAATTTTTCTCCCTATTAGTGGCACCAGACCCAGTTTCCAGGACTGTGGACTGTGTGGACTGTGTGAGGGACCTGGGCATCCACCTGTCAGGGGAAGGGTAAGGTGAGGCATGAGAAGGGAAAGCTTGATGTTCATGTTTCATTGTCTTGCTAGGGAGCAAGGATGGAAGAATGATGGATCCCTACAGGACTGCAGGTTGAAAATGAGAGTAGGATTTGAGGTTGGCCATGTCTTTGGCACGGCTGAGGCAATCAATGGGCAATCTGTGCCTCTAGAAAGCTCCAACAGCATCCTGGGTTACCATGTCCAGCCTAGGGTGGCTGCCAGAGGCTGAAACAGACTGGGACAGTTCGTATAAAAACAGGAGAACAGGCTGGAGAGCTGGTATGTAGAGAGCAAAAGAGCCCCATGTCTGCTTAAGAGATGGAGCCAGGGTAGCAAATATCCAAGGGAGGAGGGAGAAGAGGGATGAAGCTATGGAGAAAGAAGTGAAAGTGGGTGGGAAGCTGCCTGGTAATCCCTGGTCCAGGGCTGCAGAATGGTCCCTGGGAAAGAAGTGTAAAGCTTTCACATGAGTCTGGACAAAAGTCCTCAGGGAATCAAGCACCAGCCAGACAGCTGCAGGCTGTGGGGGCTGCCCACGGCGCGGCCTCTCCCCAGGCTGCTGCGGGCAGAGCGGGCAGCAAGGAGAATGTGACATCCCTAGAGGACTCCACTCTTCACGTGGTGCTGGTGACTCACTGGCACCGTGGAGCTGAGTGGCAGCCAGGGCCTGGTGGCTGAGCAGCAGGAGCTGAGACATCTGTCCCCAGGAGGGAGCTGCTCAAAGGGGGTGTGGGTGAGCGTGTCCCTTGGGATGTGTCCGTGTCATGTCACCCCAAATAGCATTATCTGAGAACCAAGACTGTTTGTCCTTTCCTGCTGTTCCAAACTTGCAGGACCCACAAACAGGAGCCAGCAGGGCCTGACCACCACTTAGCCCTGTGGTCATTGGGTGCTTCTCCAAAATATTGCATTGGGGTCTTTGAAAGCTCTAGATTAGCTTTGGCATCTGAATATCTGCTGCTATGTACACAAGTAGTTGCCCATTTAATATTAGCATGCACACAGAAGAGCAGCAATTCAATACAAACTATATACTGGTGCGTTGTACTAAATGCATATTAATCCAAAGTGCTTCATAATTCTGCATAGCTATGTACTGAGTGTGCAGTGAGGTATTTAAATTTGTAGCACCTATTACTACTGACTCACATTAAACCACATATTTATCAAAATTGGTTTTTTGATGTCTGTAATATACCACCAGAAGCTGTGATTCTTTTCAGCCTTCCAAAATCTTTCTTCTCCTGGTTACAATGTCTGTGATACCAGGTCAGATTGGGACAAATCCCTAGCAGCTCTGGAACAGCAATGCCCCCATGGAGACATCCCTGCCACAGGAAGTGTTATTGTGGAAATCTCAGAGGTGGAAGCACTGGGATTTCCCTGCTGTCATTTTTCTGCTGGATCAGTCAGAGCAAATGCTGTTGTATTTCTCTGCTGTGCTCATGTGGCAGAACAGCTCGTGTTTGCCCACTGCTCCCCCAGAGCACACGGAGGGGCTAGAACTGCTCTGGGGAGTCTGGCACAGAGGGAAGGAGGGATTGGGAGTGGGGGGCTCAGGGGGGCAGCTGTGGCATATGTGGGAAGGCTGTACCTGGCTGTCGGGAGGGTTTGCAGGGAAGCAGCACAAGGAGTGCAGGAACTGGAATGCAGGGGTGCTGCCTCGAGGAGTGGAAACGTCAAAGAATGGGAGAGAAACTCAATGGAAGTGGCATCAGGGAAAAATACCAGAGTAAGGAATAGGCCTCTGAAATTTTATGGTCTTGGGCAAAATCATTGAAGTGCTGGGCAAGAACTGGCCCCATCCTCTCTCACATGCCTGTGCCCCTGTGTGTGCCCTGGGCTACTGGGAACTCCCAGCCTCCGGGCTGCCCTCCCTCAAAGAGAGGGCACTGAGCTCCCTCCTGGCAGTGCTTAACCCATGCTGCAGCCCTGGGGGGACTGGCCAGGACGTGGCAACAAGGATGGGTTTAGCTGTCTATGTCCCACAGTGGCAGTACTCAGAATGTCCCATCTGCCAGGGCTTCCATCTCCAAGGATCACAGCGGGTGCCCACAGTGCCCGGCAGCTCCACGGACCTCGCTGGTCTTTGGAGAGTTCGAGTCAGCAAAGCTCCAGGCCTGCAGCACAGCCCCACAGAGCCAAGGCGTGAGCGTGTCTGGGATTCAGCAGAGGAACTGCTTGGTCCCAGCTGCCTTCCTCGACCGCTGGCTGGAGCAGTGAAGGATAATGTGCTCAGGCAGTCAGTGATGGATGGCAGGGCAAGTCCTGAGATGAGGAGACGGATTGCACTGCTTGCGGGAGGAGCGGGAGGGAGGCGGAAGGGCAGGGGCAGCACATTCCCTGGAGCTGTGCAGAGCTGCTGACGTGGGAGTTTTGGCCCTTTGGCATTGCAGCAAGGTCCCCGAAGGCTGGAGGTGTGGGAGAAAGGCTACAGGAACAATTGGGAGCAGTAGCAGTACCTGAGGGGCTGCTTAGATCCCACTCCCAGCACCTTCTCGCTGGATGTGTGGAAGACACTGGGCTCAGAGTCTGTCCCGCAGCGCTGAGCTGCTCCAGCTGCAGAGAGCAACATCCTGCCACCGAGGGAGCCTCCTTCCCAGGGCACAGAAACACCTCTGGCTTGGGACAAGGGAAGAGAAGGAGCAAACAGGTGGGGACCTGAACCACCTTCTCAGGCAAACAGCAGTCACAGCCTGTCCTGGGAGGCCAGGGAGAAGTGGTGTTTGTGCCCACGTAGCACAACTTGGGTTGTGCCAGTGCTTACAGCATGATTGGGGTTTGCTTTTATATTGATGGGCAAAAGAGCAAAGGAGTGATCTTTCTCCAAAGCATCAGGCAGCCCCTAAGCTTGCCTCCAGCAAGTTCTGCATTTCCCAACAAACCAGGCAGTGTTTTTTGGGTGGAAGGGGATACAGTGAGTCCATTACTGTCCACAGGACACCTGCTTCTTCTGTCATTTCTAACCAGCTCTGTGAGAGGAGTGAGTGGGAGTTACTAATTTCTGCAGTAATCTCTGTTTCCCAACAGCATCAACAAATGCAGGCTGTATCCCACAAAATGGCAGGGAAAAAAAGCAATGCATCCTTCTGGCTAAGGGCAGTGCTTTTTTTCCAAGCAGATCCCTGCTCACATATGGAAGATTTGCCACAAGACAGGGGGACACCCAAAATGTGCCCAAACCCACACAAGAGTAAACTGCTGTCCTATGTTCCTCTCTCTTATTCAACGGGGAGGGAGAAAAGCCATGTGCTGGCATCCAGAGTTTCGAGCATCATCCTCTGATGGGTTATCACAGCTGAGGTTCTGGTCCAGCAAAGTGGGGAGAGGCAGCCCCTGGGGGCCACTGTGACCAGTGCACTCTTGGGTTAAATGTGAACCCACCTAAGAGGGGAAAGTGGGTCAGGGCAGTCTCCCTCAGCTCACTATCAGGTTAATTTGTTTCCTCATTTAGTCAGAGCAGAATGAAATTGTGGGCTCTGCCTCCCACCCTTCCCTTTGATCTGTTTTGATTGCTGCAGGCACTTGCTTCTTTCTGCAAGGACTGGATTCAGAGCCCTAAAAAGCTGATGATTGTTTGCAAGACAAGACTCTGGAGCGGGGTGAGATGGATGTGGGGGATGGGCCTGGGAAGAGCCCCTTCTCTCAGCAGAGCAGTGGCATGGGTCAAAGCACCAGCTTTTTGCACATCAGCTCTGCTAACCTTGCCTTGCTGCTGGGCTGCAGCAGCAGCTCCCCAGGGCTCACCATCAAGGGCCCCTGGATATCACTGTCCTCCCTCCAAAGTGCAGTAGTGAGTCCAGGTCTTCCTCTCCCAGGGAAATAGAGGCTCCATGAAGCTCAGCACTAAAATAACCTGTTCCCATCTCTGCTTCCAGTGGTGAGCGTCCAGGCAGGGCCTGGGGAAGGGGAAGGCCATCCTTCCCTGGGCTGATGGAATGGGATCTCTCCTGCTCACCTAGGGCCCGGGAGAAGTTAGGCAAAGAGCAGCATGGTGCTGGCAGGTGGCACTGGTGCCTTTGTGGTCCCACAGCTGTGTGTTTGTCCCACGTGCCACAACTGCTCTGAACCTGTCTGGTTCCAATGCAGCCATTGTGGCCTGGCTGCAGCTCCCACACTGCAGGTTATGGCTGCAGCAGGAGCTGTGGGATTCACCTGCCCGAGCACCAGGCAACGTGGATCCACCTGTCCATCCATCCTGCTGCTGCCAGGGCTGGCTGCACGTGCTTTGGTGGGGGAGAGTGAAGCCATCCGAGTGGTGTTGGTTTATTCTGCAGGCGACGATAATTTTCTGCCTGCTGCACATTCTTTAATTAACCGCTCAGAGGATGTGGGGTGAGAGGCGTAATGAGCGCTCCGTTTGCATATCAAAAGGCAGCATCATTAATATCCCTGCGCTCACAAGAGCTCTCAGAAGGCAGGCGGGTCACGGGCAGGGAGGCTGGCAGCGGCTGAGGCTGAAAGCCCTGCTCGGTGTGCGCGGGGCTGCTGCGCTGAGGGCACCTGGGCTGCGCTGGCGCGATGGGCAGGGAGCGGCGAGCCTCGGCCTCGTGCCCTGGGGTGGCAGCAGAAGGGCTTTGTCAAGGCAGGGAGGTAACAGGGCACTTTCAAAGCAAAGGGGGGTCTCACTGAGGGGTTTTGGCAATGTTGCCCAAATCCAGCCACATCCCAGGCTGCTCTGCAGCAGCTCCTTTTCTTGACTGTCTTGCCAGCCTGAAGGAGTTGTCCCCAGGCGACCCCTTGCTGGCCAGTTCGAGTGGTCCTGGAAAGCTGCACTGAAGTGGCTGATTGTTCAGATAAAGCTTATCCTGTTACCCAGGCTGCTTGTTGCCGCACGGCATTTGCACAGAGAAGTCCCTGTAGATCTCAATTTGGCCATGCTCAGACAGCAGGATTAAATGTTCCTTTGCTTCTGTCTCCTGAATGGAGGAAATCAGCTACCCGGGTGATGGTTTACTCCTACACATGCACTTGTCTTTCTCCTTAACTCTCTTCTAATTAAATATAAAAAATTTCCCAGGGGATAGGGAAGACGGCATGCCAGGGCATCCTTGGCTCTCTCTGCGTGTCTGGACACAGTGTGCTTACTGGGATTCTGTCCTTGCCAGGCTCTTGAGGTTTTTTGTCAGCAAGAGACTTGTTTTGAACACTTGGGTTAGCCCAGCCGCTTACGGGCAGGCTGAGCAGGCAGCCCCAGGTGGGACTTGTCTGGCAGGCACTTGGTTTCACTTCTGAAAAGCTGGGGGCAAGTCTGTGTAGGCTTTGCAAAGTTCTGGGATGAGGAGTGCGATGCCCAGGATTTCTTCTGCTCTGCTCCTACTTTCTCTCAGCTCCTCCTGCTTCCGTGGAGCCTGTGTTTATGCAGATCACCTCACCTAGATGGTCTCAAGGAGACAAGGATTTGCAGCTTCTGGGGGAAGGGGACAAAAGAATTTCTAAGGCTTGATTTTGTCCCTTGATCATCCTCCCAGTTAGACAGGGCACTGAGAGATACTGTTAGGGCACAAGCTGAGACACCAAGAGGGAAAAACGCCCTGGTGGAGGGGTAGCAAATACCTGGCTCTTTTCCTCCCTATCCAGGTGCACTTGGAAATGCTTTTGGAGGAAATAACCCTATCTGAACAGGAATACATGCACTCCTTCAGTTGAGGAAAACCTTCCTGACTCCCCTGACCCTGCCTGGCTCCCCAGCAGCCATCTCTGTCTGAGCTCCTCCATGGCCATGGGAAGGGCAGGGAAGGCTTTGTGAAATACAGGAGCTCTGGTTTGGTAGCAGAGCATGTTATCAAAGGGAATTCTACCCTCCAAGTTCATTATCCATGCTGCCAGTCAACAAAATAAACTGATTTCTGTGCTGTGCCTCAAAAACTTTATCTAAAAGCCAACCAAAGATACACTTAAGTTGATCGTATTGCAAGGCAAATTTACTACCAGGTTCCTTTAAGCCAGTTAGAGATAGAACAACACAATGATCAAATTAAGGGCACAATTAAGATTAAATTGATAGGTCTGAATGTTCAAGTGCCAAGCGAACACAGCAGGTAATCACATCAAACAGTGAGGCTGATATTAGAAAGTATGACATGGTATTCATCTTCCGTGTGCTCTGAGAGTCAGGGGAGCAGCTGAATCACTTTCAGGTGGGGCTTCTGCCAGTGTCATGAGGGCATGGAGGAAGGGAAGGAGCTGCAGGACACGCAGGTCCCTGAGATCAAGCACCTGCTGCTGAGTGAAACTCCTGGTAGCAGTCCTCCACCATGTTGAAGCTGAAGCCACTCAGGGCTGGGTGGCACAGTGGTGCCATTAGACCTTTTGTGTCTCAGATTTGACTGTTGAAAAGACACACATAGAAGAATAAAGGTAGGTTTAAATGTGTATTAGTTCAAAGAGCTGATCGTAGCCACCAAACACTTCCTTGGATTGACAGGTCCTTAAAGTGCGTTGTAGGGGGATATTGAGCACTTGAATTTTAGTATTTTCATCCTGTCTAATGTCCTTATTTGCTGGGATGAGCAAAAAGTCCATGTAAACAAACTTTTCTGTCATCCCAAAAGATCTCACTTCCTTCTCTAGAGGCTTTTCTGAACTTTTGGGTTTGTTTCATTTCTTCCAGCAATGCTGCTCTATCCAGAGCTCTTTTTCTTGGGAAGAAAAGGAGCTGCTGCTCATGAACCACCACAAGAAGGATGTATAGCTCACACAGGACCTGCAGTGGTTTGTGATTCACAGCATGGCTTGCCTTAGTGAGCAGATGTCTGGGATGAGGAGGCCAGGATCTTCCTCCACATGCACAGCAAGGTCTTGTACTCCTCCTGTTTTGGAGATCACTTTCCTGAGCAGCATTTGGCAACTTGTCTGTGAAGCAGGAGGAATTATTAACCATGAGCATCATCACTGTCATATCTGACTGAAACATGGGGGCTCTCAGTACTCACACTCAAAAAGGAGGAGCTGTTACAGTGTGTGTCCCATGCAGGTACTGGGTGGTCCTAAGTCCTGTTCCTCTTCACTGCCTGTTATTTACCTCCACTGCTTGAGTGTCTCATTCCCTTTCCCAAGGGGCTAAGGGCAGCCAGCTGTTCCCATCAGCAGTGCTGGCACACGTGCATGTGGCATTAGGTAGGAGAAGAGGCTCTATTCCCAGGCAGAGGGGACATAGGGGTCAGGATGGCTGGCACAGCATCACTTTTTGAGGAGAAATCCTAACTGTCCTTGTTTTTTGTCCAGGACAGTTTAATTGGGTTTCCTCAGGGAGAAGCATTTCCATCTAATTCAGCTCTTAATTAACCCCATGCACCCCAAAGAAGCTCCGCAACCACTTGTAAATTAAATATGAAAAGCATTATTTATCTAGGAATAGCAGCCTAATGGCTGCAGGTCTGATGTTTATAGTTGCTAATGATGATGGATATAGGAGAGAGAATTTGGGAAGGAAATGGAGGGGAACAGTTTCTTTGCTCTTAAAAGGTACAGACACAGATGTGTAAGGGATATGTTCTTGGGGCAGAAATGGACTCTTTCCTCCCTTGATTAAAAATTAGTGTGAAAGAAGCACCAGGAGACTGGAGGAGCATATTCCCACTGTAATAACCTGTGTCCTGTACTGTGTTGTGGCAAGGTGAGCCACGGGGCTGGTGTTGCTGGAAAAAGAGGAAAATCAAATCTTCTTGTTGCAATGGGAAATAGCTTTGTGGCTGATAGGAGCCAAAGAAAAATGCTAGGACCATTTCAACCTTTCCAAAGGAGGGCATGAGAGATGAAGATGCCATTGGCTGATGCACTCACCTGTTGCCCCTGGGAGCCCTTTTTGAGCCTGGGCTTTACCCCCAGCAGGGTGATTGCAGGGTTCACTCGCTTAACACTGGCTGTTTGTTGGCATCAAAAAGAAAAAAAATGTCCACAAGCACAGCTGCCTCTTTGGAGGCTCAGAGGGAGAGGAAAAAACAGGAGAGTGGCAGGTTGGGGCTTATCCCAGTGTGAGGCTTGGCTGGGGAGAAGCCGGCACGGCCGGGGGCCCAGGGCTGCGTGTGAGCCGGCTGGAGCTCGAGCAGCCCTGGGAGCCTCCAGCTTGGCATTTCCTTACGGCTTTCCACTTCCTATTTTGTCTCCGCTCAAAGGTTTTGTCCCTTTCAGCGGGCGGGAGAGCTGAAGCCAGCTGCCTGCCTTCTCACAGGGGAGGTTTCTTCCCGGCGCAGATGGAAGATATTCCCGGTGAGGCATTCCCCAGGGCTCGGCATGGCTGGCTGTGACAGGTACGCAGCTGTCACGCAGACCAGGACAGGGGTGGGATAGCGTGGATGGGGGAGTGAAGGCCATGTTTGGGGCAGTTCCCCTGCTATGGGATGCTCTGTGCTGAGATTTAAGGCTGTCAAAAGTTAGCAGGCACAGGGTGCCAAGGAGGAGAATTTTTGTTCCTGGGAGTTTTCCTTGTGCCACCCTCCTGCTGTGCATTCGTTGTCCCATTCAGCAGCACAGTATTAACTCTTGATAGCAAGGCCTGTTCAGGTAGGAGCTGCTTCTGCGTGGATGCAGACCTGGGGAAGGGAAAGGAGCAAGGAGCAAGGCTGGCACAGCAGACATGGGGCAACCTGGCCCCCCAAGTCAGTCAGAGCCCCAAGCACAAGGCACGAATGCACAAAATGTCACCAGTAATAGCAATGCTCAGGGTTACGTGTTTATCTAATATAGCATCGAATCTCACTGAGTTTCTGGCCTCAAGCAGCTATTTCCTGTGTCAAAACCACCGTTATTTAATCTCACATCGGGTGAAGTGGTGTTTTCGTGCCTCATCCCTGCTTTTGTTTCACTGACCAGCCCTTCTGCTAGGCAACAGGGAAAACTCCACTTTCACATCTCTCTTGTTAATTTGTAAGGCTGGCTAGTGCCTCCCCTCCCTGGCAGCTGGGATCCCCATCCCTCGGTCTCCCCCTCCTCTTGCTGTCCCCACTGCAATCCTGCAGTCCCTTTGCTGCTCTCTGCACGTTGCCTGGCCTGTCCCGGCTGCACCGAGGCCTCACCGGCTGCTTCTGCTCTGTCAGCAGGGATTGTGGCCCGAGCTGTTCCTGGGGTGTTCCCAGCTTCTTCTGGAGGATGGTACAGAAACCTCCTCGGGTTTACAGAAGCCTGCAAGTTTTGTGCTGCAAAGTGCATTTCTCTGCATCAATACAATTTGTCACCACAGTACCCCTCCATACAGTACCTTCGGGACTCTCTGACGCTCCTTGCTGTATCCTGTGCTCACGGATAACCTGAAAAATTTTGCACTTGTTCCTGCCTCCTGTGTCTGCTCCTCCATCCAGGCTGTTAATAACACCC
Organism: Promerops cafer; assembly: GCA_013398275.1. Classification (NCBI taxonomy): domain Eukaryota; kingdom Metazoa; phylum Chordata; class Aves; order Passeriformes; family Nectariniidae; genus Promerops; species Promerops cafer. Next base: position 3,379,249 of record VZSE01007886.1, read on the forward strand.
TTGCATAGCAGGAAGCCTAACACATGTCCCAGCTTCACCACTGCTAATCTTCTGCCATTATAAACCCAAACTATTTATCCTCTCTGCTTTGGGACTCCTTGCCAGGTTCCCATGCAAGAAAAAGATGGTGCCTTTTGCCCTCTGGCTAATTAGCTTTTTTAGCAGCAGTCTGGACAATCTTTTGTCGGCGGGAATAATAATTCCCATTATTTTGTCTAAATAAATAGCCACTTCGTTGTTCTGCATCCGCCGCTGGGCTGATACATTCAAGGAAATCTGGGAGATTAGTGAGACATGGTTTTCCTCTGAGACGTGCACACTGGGCTGTATTATGAGATGTTCTGTTTTTAATTATCATTCCAATCAATTTGGTGCACACAGATGTGCAATTTACTGATCTGTAATTCCCCAAATTACCCCTGGAGGCTTCATTTTTATTGTCAGTGTAACATTTGCTACCAACTATCTGCTGTTTGGTTTTTTTGGGGGAAGGCTTTCTTCTTGTTTTTTTTTTGTTTTTACACCTTCAGCCATCTGCTCTCCAGAAATCCATTTTGCCTCATTTTTTTCTTTCTTGTTACCTGCTGTAATTTCTTGTTGCCAGGCAAGGTTTTGATTTCCCCATTTGGGAGTACCCCTGTGTGCTGCAGTCGAGCTGCAGGTACGTGGAGCCCATTCTGGGCTGTCACAGAGATCCACTCTGCAGCCAAACCCCTTCTGCTATAGCCCCACCTGGGTTTTCCTGCCACAGCAGGCAGACACCGATCCCACTGCAGCCCCAGGTATACAGCTTAATTAATTAGTGCTTGTGGAGTGCAGTCAGGAGGTTCTGGGGAAGATGAACGTGTCATAAGTGCCCTCTTTACGGAGAGATGTAATTGCTCCTCTCGGGGAGCTGCTGGTGTGAGGCAGAGGCAGCTCACAGGGCTGGCACAGACAGACCCTCTGTGAGGAGGGGGGCAGTTGGCCATGTCTCCTCGAGGAGACACAATTTCCTCTCAGGAAATGGGTGAACAAAGCAAAGAAACGCAACAGGATGGAGGTGTCTGCATCTGGCCGAGAGCTCTGCCACCTGGGGGGCATTCCCTGTGGGGCCAGGTGCCAGTCTCACAGACCCCAGTCCTGGACATTCCTGGAGTTGTCCATGCACCAGCAGCCCTGGAAAATCCTCTCCTTATCCGAGCCTTGCGTTTGTGTCCCCAGAGGATCCCGGACCCAAGGGTTCTCCTTATAAACACCCACATCTGTGGCTCACTGGTCACCTGCTCAGCACTGGCCTCCTGCAGGAGGTGCTGAATCTTGCACTCCTGGGATGCTCTGTGTCCCATGGGGTGCTGCAGCCCTCCTCTGCTTATACTCCGTGGATGCTTAATTATTAATAACAAATTCCTCCAGCGCTGCTTTGACGTAGGGAGCCACAGACAAGCTTGTAGCCCCATGAGTTTCCCATACTGGATGTAGGCAAGAGACATGGGGGAGATTTAAATCCAACCCTTGTGATGGCAGGGGACCTGGGCTGCCAGCACTGCAGGGGGCAGGAGGCTGCCCAAGAGGGAGATTTAAAAAGCACAGTGACCTGGCAGTGGCAGTACGTGCTAGGTTGGAGTTAATCTCCATTTAATTCTTTTTCAGATAATCCAGTCTCGGCTGTCGTCCCATGCTCCCCGACCCCTTAATCCTATTGCCACAGAACCTGTTTAATGGGGAAGCTGGTGAGGGCTTCTGTGATATGACTTGGGGCATCCCTCTGGGCCCCAGCTCTTTGTCTGCCCCACTTGCCTCCTCCATTCCTGCCAGCATGGATCTGGCACTGACATACCCCCTTTCTCCTCCTTCTCTTCTCAGGTCTCTTTCCTCCCCGCTGGCCAAGACCCTCAGCCTGAAAGCAAAGAGCAGGCAGGGAAGGGGGATCCAGCTCCCAGGCACATTTAGTGGGCAGCTGTGAGGTGATCTATCTGGCAATGTGAGCTAGACACGAGTTCTGCAAGCTTTGCTCTGCTTTGGAGAGGGGTGATTGTGATGGACGCAGTTGGAGGGGGAGAGCAGAGCAGCCATCCCTCGTGTCCTGGCTTTCAGGAAGGAGGCTGGTGCACGGCAAAGCACCCAGTCAGCAGTGGTGAGGACATCGCCGGGAGGAAATTTGGGATATAAATTTCAGAACTAGAGCTGATGGAAAAGCAGGTGGGTTTACAGTACAAAATCTACCCCACTGTTCTCCTCCTTGCTAGTGAGCAGGCTGCTCGTCCAGGGGCCAGAGCAGAGCACAGCCACCGGGGCTGGGTCCTCCTCACTTTGGTCAACTGGAAATGCATCCACCTTGCTGTCCCTACTGGTGCTGGCACAGGTTTGCATTTGTGTTTCCAGAGGAGTGGGGCTGGAAGCATGGACCCTGATGTGCAGATACACACACACTGCTGAGGGTTTACCTGAGCAGCTTCCCTGGGTGCCCAGTGAGCACTCTGCAGCTCCACGCGTTCCTCGGGGATGGGTGCTCTGTTTGTGAGGGATCCACGTAGCTCGGCTGGGGGGGTCATTGCTGGTGCTTTGCCAGGGCTTGCTGGGCTGCTGCCAGACCATGGAGGACTCCGACCCTCCTCTGTGGCTGTAAAGCCACTCATTCATGAACAAGTTGTTCCTGGGAGTCACGCAGTCAAGCAGTGTGGTCCTCTGGGGACAGGAGCCGTGCCCGACTGACAGACTGTGCTCCCGTGTTGGCTTCCCACCGTCCTTCTCTGAAAGGCTGGTGGGGTTTGGATGCTGCCATGCCCTGCAAGTTCCCAGCAGGAGCCTTTACCCTCCACTGAATTTGGGAGTGAGAGCACAGATGTTCAGCTCCTTGGAGCCAGACAACAGGGAAACAACCTGTTCCTGTTCCTCTTCACGCTTCCCTGGACTGACACTAAGGGCAGATTCAATCATTTGTGAGCCCGGGTAGGAAACAGAAAGGTGAAGTGTCCTGAATTGCCTGGGAAAGTTCATGTCTTTTCTGCCTTGCTCATCACCCCACATCCCTCCTCCGTGGGAGTAAGGCCACAGAAGACATTGGATCACAGGGCAGTGGGTTCAGTGCAGGCTCTGAGGGGCTCCCAGGATGCTCTTTTCTGTCAGCTTTTCCTGCAGTGTCTCTCCTTGGCTCTTCAGCAGTGCCCACAGAGCTGGAACCCTGTGGAGGTGGTGGATGGCTCTGCTAAAGCCATCTTTTGAAACTGAAGTTTTGCAGGGAGACTCTTCATCTCTTGCTCCTTTGCTCTTGTATGCATATTCAGCCAGAAAAAGTGCTGTTCCCCTAAGGTGAAGTGGTAGGATATTAATTTTCTGAAGTTCTCGATAAGCTATTGAAGATTAATTTTAGGGAAAGCCAGGGGATATGATGGATTGGAGCCCAAGCTTGCTTAAATATGCAATATTAAAAATTGATCGTTGTCTCTCCTTGTCATACACCCTGCCCTGGTGTCTGGGGCAATCCCACAGTCTGACAAAATGCCAGGAAAATACTCAATAAGCCCCATGCCCAACTAAATGCAGACTTTAATAACTTGTGTTGTCATTATTATTTTTTAAATAACTTTTATGAGTTTTTGTTTTGTTTAATGCCTGGCTCTGTTGTGTAGATTGGCAGCTGGGGGCTTGGAAATCCTCCTCTACATGCCAGGCTGTGAGACATCAGCACCCAGCACAACCTGCTTCCCTGTCCTCCCTACCAATCCCAGCCATGGGGGTGATGCTCCAGGTGACCGAGGAGCCACAGTGAAGGCAGCCCATGGTGGGATCACGGGCCTTGGCCAGGGAGATTGGCAAGTACAGAGGGCTGGTTCAGCCTGGAGACATCCAGAGGTGGTGGATGCAGCATCATTCACACTTCTGAGGTTTCTTGTCTGCAGGAGGCAGCACTTGGTGCACAGAGTGGAAGTTGCACCTCATCTTACCTTCCTCAGCTGGAGCTCGTGGGCAGTTAATCCCTTTGCATCAACATGGCATTGTAAACATTCACTCTGATATTTCTCACTTGCAGAGAAACAACAAAATTTTTCCAAAATATTGGAGTTCATCAAAGCAGTGAAGAACTCTTACAGGTATTTTTGAAGCTGGCTGCAAAGTGGGGGTCCCTGTGCAGCATAGAGTCCAAGATGACTGACTCCATCAGGGCACTCAGCAGCAAGAAGAAAGCTCAGTGGGATTCCCATTCATTCCTGCCTGGCTGAGGGAAGTCCAGGCAAAACACACCTTATCCACTCTAATCAGAAAGCTGCTGACATTATTTTCCTACCTGCAGTTAATGATTGCAGGAGGAGGGATTTGCTGGCATTTGCACTTCACAGAGAGCTGCAAGAAGAGAAAGTGGGTCCCACAGAGGTTTCAGGGAGAGCAAGAGGCATGGTGTAATCTGGCATCAGGCTTTTCTAGCCAAGGTCCATTTTCTACTCAAAAGCAGCACAATACTGAGATACTGAGATATGTTGCCTGATGCAACATAACCATCCTTCAGGGCCAGTTTGACCACTGGCTACTCCTTTGCTGTCCATCAGAGGTGACTGAGTTTCAGCTGGACTGCAGAGGCATGTGTGCGGGACCCACATGAGGGGTGGCACTGTGACCCATTTTGCCACACACCTCCTGGGACGAGGTCAGCAGAAGGAGCCACAGTTGAATACAGAAGAGTAGCATGCTTGAGCAAAGAGCTGTTATTTGCCAAAGGTCTAGTCTTCCCTGGTTTGCACTTGGGCTGTAGTAGCACTTGTCCGAATGGTTCATCCACGCTCCTCATTGCAGCAGGCTGCCCGTGAGGAGTGGCGTGTTTCCGTAGCTCCCGGGGCGTGTGGGCTGTGCTTGGAGGGCTGCGACCCTGGTTAGCAGCCCCTGCAAAGGGGTAGGTTCAAAGCACTTATCTGGCCAGTTTGAAATAGATGCCAGCTGGCCTCCACAGCTGTAGTCCGTGGTGGCCACCTTCTTCTCACCCAGAGGTCCAGGAACGGGGAGGCCCAGCAGAAAGGGTAAGAGCACGCCATCAGCAAGCCCTAGCTTGAATGGACAAGCAAAAAGTGATCACAGGCAGTGACATGCTGGTGTGTGTGCTGGGGGACAGTGGTGATGCAAGTACTGAAGAGTGGTGCCAAGCACGGGTGTTACACGGGCATTGGTGACTTAGGATGGTACAAGTTGAGGACACACGGGGTCACTTTGGATGACAGTTCAGGACACAGCATTTTTGTGACTACGTGTAATGACACAACAGAGCGTGACTCTCTGCACTGTGCCCCCCTCGATGCCCTGCAGCTCGGGCAGGTGTGCTAACGTTGTGCTCTTGTGCAGGTAAACGCACCCTGCAGAAATAGCAGCTCCATGCACACATCAGCAGCCATGGGTGCAGCACTGTGTTCCACCATTGGCAAGGCCAGGCAAGGCAAGAAAGACAGCAGGAAGGGGCAAGGAGTGGGGTGTTTCTGTTCTCCACCAAATGCAGTTTTATTTCTACTTTAAAAATTTATAGAGCCCATCATTTAATATTTATAAAGTGAGTGTCTTGGTGATAAATTACTAAGGAACACAACGGGGCAGCCTTACTGCTTGTCTTGGAGTGCTGGGTGGGGACTGGGAGCTCTCCTTTCATCCAGTCTGCCCATACCCTTCATCCAGCATCCCTAGGTGATATCTTGGTTTGTGAGACTGATAGAGATACAGGACTGGGAAGGAGGATCCTTACTTTTCCTAGCCAAACTTCAGGGTGCCTCTGACTGAGCTGCTTTCTCCTCTCCACCCTGTTTGAAGAGTGAGACTGCTTTGAGCCATGAAGTGCTGTAGGGACCCTGGACTGGGATCACAAGGGGTTTCCAGGCAGCCTGCAGCATGTTCCGGGGACAAGGAAAATAGGGGTTCAGGTGAGGCCAGAGAGCAACCATGAAGAGCTCTGGCTGGAGAAAGACTGGGTTTCCATGAACTAGGACAACATTTCAAGGTGACCTGAGCATCCTTTGAAAACTGGGCTGCATCAATGCTGTTGATCCTCCTAATCACTTCCTCTCCAACAAAACACGGAGCAAAACTCCTGAGCTCACAGATAACCCATCAGCTCCCCTAGCCAGGAGCCCAAGGACCCCCATCCTTGTGGATGTGGACCTCTGTGACACCTCCAGTTCCTTCATGGTGTTCCAGAGCTTGCACTCCCAGGGGAAGGGACACAGGGCAGTGTGGAGTGTCAGACCCTGGCATTGAGGAAAGCACATCCCTTCCACACTGCTTCCCCCACCCCTGAGATGGATGTTGTGGCACAGGGCAGTGGTGCTGGCAGGAGAAAGGGGTGCTTATGACATGTTACCCAAGCTCTGTTCCGGACCTTCCACTTAGCAGCCACACATCCCTGAGTTTTCCTGCTGCTGCAGGTGTCATACCTGCAGCCAGCAAAACAGTCAAAGCATCAGTGTAGGCAAAATATCATAAACTACCTGCATTTCAGCTACAGAGTCACCGGCTGCTCTGGACCGGGTTAAATGACACTTCCCTGGAGCATTTCAGGAACATTTTCTCTCTCGCTCAAGCTCCCTAACTAGGCCCAAGGAGGCAGCAAGGGAGCAGACGAGGTGGCCGAAAGCAATTTCAGCCCTTCTAAAGAAATAACTGGCATGTAACAGTGACAGGAAATTGTGCAATTAGTACAACAGGGCAATGTCAACAAGCTCTTAACGCCAGTTGTTATGGCAACACCAGGAAAAGCGATGTCGGTGCTGGAAAAATCCAGAGACTGAGCAGTAACAACAGCAGCCGTGGCTGCCGGGATGGCTCTGGCTTTGCCTGCGGGGCTCCGGTGCAGGCAGCATCCCGAGGGCAGCCCAGGGCTGTGACCACCGCCCCCAGGCCAGCCCCGGCCCCGTGACAGAGAGTGGATGGGCAGAGGTACAGGACCTGATCCGGCACGCAAGAAGCCAGAGCCAGCAACAGGGTCCAGGGAAGACTTTCCTGCATGCAGCCCCATGAAGCTCTTCCCTGTGGCACTGCCCTGCAGGAGGGACAGCCTGGAGCAGCCTGAAGCAGCCCACGTCATCCCTGGACTCAGGAGTAGAGAATCCAACAGTGGAGAGCTGGCATCCCCAGCTTGGCTCATCATGCCAGTAAAGTGGCAATGACTGAATTGGTGAGAGAGAAGATTGAGCATTTTTCTGCTGGCAGAATTATGGTGCTTTAGGTCTGGCAGCACATTCTCTTTTCCTGGTCAAACGTGTGGCTAGGCATGTCGACAAGGTGTGTCTTATGCAGCTCTGTGGGCAGCTGGCTCCTTTGCATCCAAGCCAGACCCAGCAGGCCTTTCTAGCCCCCTGTGTGCCCCCACTTTAACCCAGCACCTCACCCTCCATGCCCACAGTGGGCTTGGTGCAGGAGAGAGGAGGCAGGCAGAGGTCTGCCCTGGAATTAGCTCAGCCCTCCGTTCCTCTTTGAGCCACGCTACAGCTGTGACCTGCACCAGCACACAAACCCTGAGCCACTGGTTTGGCTTTCCAGCTCGAGCCTGGACTTGCCTGGCTGAGCTGAGGCTGTCCTCACTTGGTGTCACCAGTCCAGCTCTGCACCCCTGGCTCGCCTATGGTGGGAGGTTCAGGCGCCCAGAGGGGCTGTGATTTGTGGGGTGCAGACGGAGGGGGTCTGTGGTAATCTGAGAGAGAGCCATTGATGCTGGAGTTCAGAGCAACTGTGATGGGAATTTCTCAACATGCACAGAATGTGCCTCTTTTACCCTGTCCCAAAAATGTCAAAATGGAAAGGATTTGATTTCAGCTCACTGGGGCGTACAGCAGCTCCCTCCCTCCCTCTCTCCCTCCCTCCCTGTGCTTCTGCCAGCCAGGGCAAGTCCCTACAGCAGGGTTCCCCCAGGAGCCATTCAGACTTCTCCATGGTTGTGCCCTCTGGTTTACCCCAGCATAAGCCAATGTATACCCCTTTCTCAGCATTGGTAGAGCTCTCTTGGTACAAAATTTGGCACCCACAGAGCAAAGCAAAAGATTCGGGTTACTCCCTGCTCCCTTTTTGTGCAACATTAGATCTTTTCTGGACAAAAAAGGCCTTTGCAGGAGGAGTAGGAGAGACTGTAAGATTCTTTCAGAGGGAGCCAGGGCTTCCAGAGTCACAGAGAGCATCATCCTTTGCAGCTCAGCTCTGTTGTTGAGGTCTCCTCTAAGGCTTGAGAAGCTGGAGGGGCAACAGCAGAAGGATGCTGGTCCATGAGAAGGTGCTGCAACATGCACATGAAAGTTAAAAGCATATGCTTCAAAGGGAGTAGCATTCTGAGCCCTTTGGAGAAAGGTGAGCAATGGAAGGATCAAAGCACTAGAGAGAGTTATGTTTTGTTTAAAACTGTGGTCTTACAGCAGCTTTTGAGGGACTCTTAAGAAAACGTAATGGGATCTCTTAGAAAACAGCAATGCAAGCCTTGCAGCTGGTACAATGAAGACGAGCAAAGAATTCCATGTGTTGTTTGTGAAATGTTATTGCCCTTGAAGCAGTAGCTGACTTAGCCATTCAAGTAATTTAAGATGTTGGTGACTGAGTTTTTGAGTGCAAGGGCGTGCTTTTCTACCAGCAGAGAGCTATGTGTTGTGCTTCCATCTGGCCAGACAGTAACACCTTTCTTCATTCCACAAAGCATCTTTCCATGGGACTGCTCTTATCAATTTTGCTGGAGCTGTTTGCAGAGCAAACACTGTAATGTGTCTGTAAGGAGGCACAACTGAGTCCTCAGTGAGGTGGAAGCTTCCGGAAAGCTAATGAGCTCCTAATGAACGTGGCTGATTACCTGATGCTCTTGCCTGTGAAGGCAGTAACAGCATGTGTCTGATGGTAGATCACTATACCACAGCTTTGAAAAACCTCTAGCACTGATCCTTCCCAAAGATGGCAGAACCATCAGGTCTCTGTGCCTCGGGGCCTGGCGGGATGTGATGTGGTCCATCAGTCCACTCTGCAGGTTAGATCCAGGGGAAGGAGCATGACAGCAGAGTGCAGGAGCGTGGGCAAGGACTCTGCACCCCTCTGCAGCTGCTACATCAATTTCAGAAAGGGAAAACTATTGCAGAGAGGTAACAGGCAGCTTTGATAAGCCTATTTCCCATCCTAGCCCACCTGCTAGGAAACATCTGGAGAGCTTCAGCATGACATTCCCTCCAGCACAACTGGTTGGTTCCTTGCTGGGGATCACAGTGAGCATCCTACATTGCCTGGGGCTGTTTTGGTCCCTCACTGGTTTCCTGCCTGCAATCAGAAGCAAGGCAGGAGTGATCCCATGTCTCACACTGACCCTCAGCTCCATTTCATCCTTGTCTTCTTCCTTCTCATCATCTGTTTGTTCCCTGATGCCAAGTTATCTGCTGGTGTTATTTAGAACTGAGGGAGGGAGACTTTCTCCCCCCCACCACGTGAGCATGGTCAATCTCCAGCCCTGGAGCATCAGTGGACAGGAGACACTTTGTCCACTCCAGGAGAGCAGCTCCAGCCTGTTGATACATTTCTTTCATCCTTGATCCTAGTGAAGTCACAAGGAGAGCAAGTCTCTGATGCCACAAGCAGCCCTGGGACACCTGTGGGAAATCAGCTTCCTCCTGAAGACACCGTGGATGTCCTGTTCACGTACATCTGTACCAACTCTCTACTCTGCATGAATACTCAGAGTAAAGAAACTGGCAGTTTTGGAGTGTAGCTTGTTTGACTTCCTGATAACTCTGTCTTGGGGTGACTTCATCCTTTTTGGGAGGGAATAAAGTGAGTGGGCTGGAGAATATGTGTGAAGGAAATGTGGGCAGGAGGACAGCACACTGGCAAAACAGGAGGCAGGAGTTCTCCAGCAGCAATCCCAAGCTCACTTTGGCACACTTGGGCTCACAGCAGGGAGGGAAAGATGAAAAATCTTTATCAGGGTGGTCAATTCTCACCTCTTCCTGTGCTCCTTCTCTCAAAGACAACCTTGCACCAACTGTGCTGCCAGGACACATGGCTGCTGAAGGTGAGTGTGGCAAAGGCTCTGCTCAAACACTTGGTGCCTCTTTGTGCTGTAGTCTAAGCCCAGGAGAGGTCAGAAGCAAAGGGAGCCTGAAACATTGGAAAGGGCTTGCTTCTCCAGCAGGAAAACCTCAGCAAAGACTTTTGAATATGAATGGTTATGGTTTGGACAGAGGAAGAATGTGCAGAGAGCACCAGAAACAGGACTCAGGACAGGGTCTGTTGCCCTGGGGTTTTTGCAGGTGATTTTTGCACTCTTGTGTAAAGTTTTCCAGAGGCTGCAGTAAATCTGCAGATGGGAGGAATCATGTCCCTGAATCACTGCCTTCTCAAGGGCCAGGAAACACGATGTGAAAATACATGGTGAAAATAGTGTACGCAGTAGGACTTCTCTTAATGAATGGTGAAAAGAGGAGCAAGAAAGTAAACTGATTTACCCATCACCATATGTTTCAGCATCCCAGCTTTTGTGCTTCTGAGGTATGCAACTAGAGGGCCTCTCCTTCCTCCAGTAGTCAAGGTTTCTTATGTCCTGGCTTTTCCTCTTGCCTGCAGCTCTGTTTGACCAAGTCCTTTGATCAGCTGAGGCTGACCTCACCTCCTCCCTCCTCTCTCTGGACCATTCCTTGGGTGATACTTGCAGGAACAAAAGAGAAGTCATAACTTCTCCAGCCCTGTCACTGAGTGTGTAAGTTTAGCTCCCAGAGCTTCCCCTCCCAGTCTTCTTGCTCCTTGGCCATACTGAATATATGCCAGTTCTGTGCTGCCTCCTTTGGTATCTGCAGAGGAAGCCTTTGCCAGCACTGGATCTGTCTGATTTTTCTCACTTCACCGTGGCAGCTTTGGAGCTGCTGAGATCCCTGGAGACTCAGCAAGTCTTCAAACAGTCAAAGGAGCTGAGATCCAGTCTCCTGAGACACCTGAGCACAGCACAGCATCCGCTTTTTGATACAATGCTATCAAGACATTTCTCTGTATTTCTTTTTTTTTGCAAATCAAGAGAATGGAGCTGGTTTCTCTCCTGCTGTTGTTGGGGGCTGTTGGAGAAGGAGGTGTTTTCATTTCAGCTCTTGAGTCAGAGAATAAAGGAGGAGGAGAAGGTGGGGGAGAAGAGGCAGGAAAGGAATATCTGAGAGGATGACAAGGGAGAACATCTGCTCGTGGCTTTTCTGTAGGGCTGATCCTCTCTGAGCCACAGGAGGAGGCAGTCAAAGGGCATTGCCTGGTGCTGGAAAGCAAAGCCCAAGTGGCTGAAGGTGAGCAGTAATGAAGGGGAGGTAGACAGCTGGGGGGGTGCAGGGGGCTAAGACACACCAGGGAGCCCAGCAGCACTTGGCAGGACAGGACTGAAGGAGACACTGGCTGTGCTGAGCTTCCAACCAGATGCCTTGACCCTTTGACCAGTAAGTTGATGTGGCACAAGCCAACCTCCTCCTTTCACCCATGCAAAGGAGGTATTAGTTTTGCCTCCTCCCAGTTCTGTGAGGCACCTTGTTGTATCTCCAATGGCATGCAAAGCCACCCACAGGTCTTCCTGACCTGTCCTGTGCTCTGCCCTGCTGCCCATGCTCACCCCTCAAGGACTCATGGCTCCCTCATTTTGGGAGCCACCTCTGCCAGTGCTTCCTGGATCCCAGTCCCTGCTCCTGCCCTGGAGTACACCCCATGGAGACTGTCACAGTGATGCCTTAAGTTTTAGCTTTTCAGACTCTGTACTGCCTTAGTGTGTGACTCTGAACTTCATATAAAGAGTTAGCAAGTTCTCTTCACAGTTTAGTGAGACAAAACAATCCTTTTCCAGCCTGACAGCCAAGGACACCATTGCAGCTTCAGGCCCAAAAAGCACAAACAACGGCAAATTGAAGAGAGCAAACCGGGAGGATGGGACTTCATAACCTGAAGCTGTAATTGGACAATTAACCCCAATATCTAAATGGACCAAAACTTATAAAAGTGTGAAAACTCGTGACCAGTCATCCATCTTGTGTCCATCTTAGGTGTAGCCATGGCCAGGCTCTTGTACTGCTCAAGGTGTATCCTTTGAAGATCTTTTAAGAAATATCTACTTTATTCCTTTAACTCTGTCCACCTCTGTTCCAGGTCAGCCTCTTTAGGCATCGGCAGGGATCAAACTGCTCAGATTAATACAGTGATGCTCCAGGTTATCTGGATGAGCACCCACATTGTCCCTGGGTAGCACCTGCCAAGCAGCCAGGCCTAGAGCAGGATCTGGCAATATTCTGCCTTGAGTTGCAAGGCAAATGTATTATTCCTAATCCCCATCAAGCTCCATCCTTGGGTTTAGCTTGCGACCATTAGTATAAAAAATAGCCATGGCATACAGTACCCCTCCTGCTTGGCTTAGGTCCAAACTTCTGCCCCACTGGACATCCCAGAGCCTTCAGCAGGAGTCTGCTTTATCCCAGTTCTGCTTTGCCATGCTGTAATTTCTGCCTCAATAAAACTACCTTGAAACCAGAGCCTTGCTGAAGCCCTCCAGACACACTCTGTGTCCATGTAGGTACTCTCTGTTCACTTTCCTATCATGGAAACTTGGCACCAGCAGGACACAGGATCTTCAGCCAAGCTTCTGCTGTCTTGGTGGGTCATCTCAGCAGGGACCTTGCTTTCCCTTGGAGCTGGCTGCAGGTATGGTGCCACTGATAATAGGGCCTTAAAAGTCTCTCTGTACATGCAGGGAATGCATCAGCTGTTAATACCCATATTTCCCATACTGCCCATACTTATTCCCTGCTTCCATATGCATATTCTCTGACAAGCTTCCTTTCTTCTGCCCGAAGCAGGTTCATTTTTAATTCATCCATGATTTCCTCTAGCTGCTCAGGGCACACAGACTCTCCGGCTGCATCCCTGCGTGAGAGGGAAGGGAGAAATGAAGGATGCTGGCAGACTATGGCACCCCCGCCCCCCCGCACCTCTCTGCACTTGATCCCAGCATCTTGAGAGTGCATCTCTCCCTAATTCTTCCCACAGAGGGTCTAAGAGGCTTTTAAGCCCCTCTCACGTAGGCATGCACTCAACTCTCCAGTAATCTGTGATGCTATTTATTAACAGACCCAGCAAAGGCTGGGTGAAACTTGTGAGTCATTAATTCAGCTGGAATGATGAGCTAATGAGAGGAACCTTGCAAGCTTCCCTCCCCACTCCTGGTTGTTCAGTGCATATTAATCTTCCTGAGTACATGTGCCAGCAGCATCCCCAGCAGCTGAGCACACTGCTGCATGTTTGCTTTATGGGCCATTGTTCCCCGTGCCCAAGACCTCTGCTTGACTTGCTATAGTTCTTCCCAGTGAATTTGCTCCAAACCAGATGATTTAGTGGCAAGCGGAGACCTCGAGATAGCAAGGAGAGGCTGTGCACATTAATGAAGCCCCTGTTAGTACTCGTGTGCTGTCACCAGGGCAGGGCCACAGCTAAAGTCCCCAGTTCCCTTTTGTCTGGTGGGACCGAGCATGGTCTGTCCTTCTGCACATGGTGAGGGGCTCTGGGGTATGAATTTGTTCAGATGGGCTGGATGACGGCACTTCAGCTGCTATAGTGCAGTCCTAGCATTGCTGAAGTATAATTTATTCTGTGCACTACCCAGGGGGTAGTGGGGAGTTTGAATATGAAGGCTGTAAAACTCTCCTGGGTGAATGCATCCATCTTGATTTGAGCTTTGTGAGCTTCCCCAGTTGTGTATCTCCTAAAAATATTCCCACGGAGTCACAAATTTCTGTAGAGGAACTGAAAGGCTGCCAACAAGAGGCTCACTTTTCTTACTCTTAGAAACAGCCCACAGCACTCTGGAGATCCATTGACCCCCGGCTGTAAAGCACCGACCTGCAGCTTGTAGGGGACGGAAATGAGAGGGCAGTGCTGTGATTTCCACCCAGATAAAGCTGTGCATTCCAAAGGTACCAGGGCAGGCTATTAGCTTAAAAACCCCTGCCTGCCAGCATAAACCTGGCACCATCAGCCCAAGGGCTGCATGGTCCCTGAGGTGCTGGGAACAGGCAGCTGTCCAGTCCCTGGCAGGATCTGGCGCAGGAAGAGGCTGGGCTCCACTGCACATTGTCTACAGCATGGTTTTCAGTTTATCTTCTGACCATAAATGTTTGTTTTCTCTCTAAAGGAAAATTTCAGAGGTCTGGTGGCTGCCACCAGTGGAAGGACAACCACTGGGTCTCAGGCTGGTTCAGGAAACAGAAGCGAGTGTGGTTTGATGCCATCAAGCAACAACCCAGTTTTAGGTTTGAGCGTGGGAGGACTCTGCTTCTTCCTCAAGCTCAGATGGCTGCTGTTGCCTGAGCCCTAGGAGCAGGATGTATTTAAATATTACTGCTAATTGGGAGTATTTTAGGTCTGAATTTCTCCTAAAAATTAGTTCTCTTGATTGGAAACTCTAAGTCAAGGCATAAAATAACTGTAGGTTGAGAAACCTCATGTAAATGTAAGTCACAAAATGCATGTTTATTGCTCTAAAGTTAACGCTAAGCCAAGAACTCAGGAGGCACCCAAAACCTGGAATGAAACACAGCACCAGAATATGGCAGCAGCAATGGGCTAAGTGAAGCAAAGGACTGTCCTTGGCTCAAGGATGAGCTTGGTCACATTTGAGAGTCTGCTGCAAATGCCAAAAAGGAGAAAGGCTCATTTTCCACCCTTGTCCTAGCAGTGACATCTGCAAGGTTGAAATCTATACTGCTGAAAATCCACAAGGACCCCATACCCAGAAACCAAGCCCAGTTCATTAACTGCCTCTAATGCTGCCTTTAATAAATTGTATGGCTTTTAAATGCAAACATATTTTGAGAGACCTCTTTTGTCTTGTATCTAGGACAGGTAAGGTGGGATCATAAAACCAAGTGCAGATTCTGACTTTGCACATGTTTCGGTTAATTACCATCCAAATTAAAGCTTATTCAACTGATGAATTTTAAAAAAATCATCTAGTGAATAAATTCAATATTAAGCCTTTCAACACAAAGTGAAAAAAAAATTTGAATAAATGTTAATTACATAATAGCTCTAATAAGCTGGTTTAACTACAGTGGAAGCTGGCAAAAAGCAAGTATTGGGTTTTGCTGACCAGCACCAGTCAGCTTGCTTCAGGGAAGTTGCTCAAATGTGAAACAAGATTAGAGTGGATTATTTAAAGGCTTCCTGTTTACAGATTTAGATCAACTTGAATTGATTTCAATTCATCCTTCCTGCCTGGATGCAGTTTGCTGAGGAAAACGATGATGGTGGCAGATCAGGGATTGTGGCAGGTGTGATCCCCTCTCACTACCTTTTCACCTCTCTCCACAGAGAGGTGTTGTACCTAGTTTATACTTTTCAAAAGAAGGCTATGAGATGAGTGGATCATCTATCAGTACTTCTGCTGAAGAGACATTCTTGAGCAAGGCATTTCCATTTGACCTAGGACGCCACAGCTGCTGGATCGTGCCATGGAACTGCATGGTTGGCAATACCCTCGCGAGGTCCTCACCCTTGCAAGGAGGCAAGCAGGGTGCTGGTTGGGTGCCTGGCCACAGCCCCCAAGCACCCCGGAGCTGCAGCGAGACCCTTGTGCCCCCACGTGCCCAGCCAGGAGAGGGCCTTCTCCTCACCACCCCCTCACAGAGCTGCTGCCAATGGGGCCGGTGTGACAGACAAATCTCCAGCGCCCCGGCCCTGCCAGATGCCTGGCACGTCAGTGTTGCTAAGCGAGGAGAAGTTTTAACGTGTTGATTAATGCCCTGACTCTGGGTGAGTAATTAGAATTAATGTGGGATATCAAATCAGGAAATCAGGCATTATTAGGAGGAATTAGTGATTTATTTTCATTTTACGCCTGGCTCACCCCAATCCCCCAACACAGACGGGGGATTTGGCAAGAGATGAAGTTCCTTACTTAGAGCACAAGGATGGAGAAGTAAGTGGTGATGGGGGGAGGAGAAAGAAAGTAGAGAGAGCTCCTACACAATTAATCTCTTCACAGCCAAGTCTCATCACTGCCAGTGACTGCTGTGAGCAAGGTGCAGAGCAGCAGTGAGGGACCATCGCCGCTGCTCGGAGTCCCAGCCGGCTACAGCTGGAGACGTGGTGAAAGCCCAGAAGCCACTTGAGCAGGGAAGTGCCATTCTAGCACAAACCCTGGCTCTTCCCTGCTCTGGTTGCTTTTGCTTGTACAGACCGTGGATAGGACAAACATGCCAGAGGTAAATCCATGCCCCTACAACAGGCAATATGGCAGCATGGCAAAGCAGGGGAGAACCCCACTGGTGCTAGTGCTGGGGGTCTTGGTCCTCAGAGGGGTCCTGCTCTGGCACAGCAATGGTGGGCAAGTGGTTTCAAGCCACGCTGGGCTGCAGAACCTTTGCCCAAGCACCCTGCCTCATCACAGCCAACTGCTCCAAAGCTGCTGTCAGTCAGCACATGGTTGCAAGCCAGCACATGTGGCTGACAAACAGCTTGCAGCAGACAGCTTCCCAAGCCACCACGGGGTGAGGGCAGGCTGGAAATCATAGACCCATACAATTGTTCAGGTTGGAAAAGACCTTCAAGATCACCAAGTCCAACCATTAACCTAGCACCACCAAGTCCACCACTAAACCATATTCCTAAGTGCCACATCTACACTTTAGATGTGGCACTTTTAAAGTCTTTTAAGTACTTCCAGGGATGCTGACTCCAACACTTCTTTGGGCAGCCTATCCCAATGTCTGACAACCCCTTCAGTGAAGAAATTTTTCCTAATATCCAACTTAAACATCCCCTGGCACAGCTTGTGGCCATTGCCTCTTGTCCTATCACTTGTTACTTGGAGGAAGAGACCAATCCCCACCTTGTTACAACCTTGGTGAAAGGAGCAGGAATGCTTGGGGTGGCTTAGCAGGGACAAACAGCAGCAGAAGCATCCCACTAGCCTCTCATCACCCAAGCTCTGCATTTGCAGGGAGAATTTAAATGCTAATGAGACCAGAGCTGGTGGTGGAGTAGGAGACTCAGAACTGCCGGTGCCCAGCTGGAGTGCTGGTAGGAAGAAGCAGGGGGTAACCTCAGGGGACAGTGCCCCAAAAAGCTCCCTTTCATGATCAGACCCATTTGCAAATTCATCTTCTTAGGCAGAAGTTTTAGGCAGAATTTTTTCACTCTTTCTTTTTTTTTTCCCCAAGATGAAAATGTCATTGGTATAGTTCATAGTACCCCCTGTAGCATCTCAGCCATATTTAGTGCCTTTGATATGTGCAGCGTGCATCCTCTCTCCCTCCTGTGCAGTGGGAGAGAGCTTCAGGAGCAGTGCTCAATATGCACAAAGGCTGTCTCTCAAGAAGTTTATCTTCACCAAAAAAGGCAGGCAACCTTTCTATTTATAATTACTTTGAGTCTATAAACAGGTTAAAAAGCCTTCTCTCTCTCTCTCTCTCTCTTTCCTCTCTGTTCATTTGCCAGAGAAGAGAGGAAAGCAAACAAGCATAATACAAGATGCAGCACTGTGTGGCTCAGTCAGGCTGTGTAGTGGAAAAATCCTGTGCTGTCCTGGGCATTGCAGATGGAGCCTGAGTGCCACAGCTCAGCCTTTACCTCGTACCTGAAGTTTTCGTCCCAGCTGGAGAGGCAGTCGATCTGCTCTTGCACAAAAAGAAAGCAAGACTTAATCAATGAGGTGCCCAGGAAAAAACCAGTCCCTGCCCTGGCACACAGTCCTGTGCAGGGAGGCAAGGATGAAGAGCTGGGTTTGGCAGGGTATGGAGACAGCAAGAGTCCCGTCTCCCAAGCAGGAGGGCTTGGGAGGTTTCAACCCCCACTACGGTTCATTGCCCATGCGCTCTCTGAGGAGGCATAAGAAACTGCAGAGCCAACTGCTAAAATGCAGCCTGCTGTGAAACATCACAACGATTTACATGTAGATTTTAATCAGAATTGAGATGTATTTGTTTAATTAGCACCACTGTAACACAGGCTTGGATGGAAAAGCTTCACCGGGGAGTCAGGTTAATGCGGAGCTGGACACTGGGCACCCCAGGAGAACAGGCTGCATCCAAAGAACCTGCTACATTGGGACAGCTTGATCACTCCTGCATGAGGAGCCAGAAGAGGCTTTCTAATGTGGCACAAGCAGGGCAATCAGCTCTTGGCTTTGACAGAAGATGCCTTAGCCTGAGGAAGAAAAGCTAGGGGCCATGACAGCAATCTGCAATCCCAGCCCAAGTGTGGCAGGAAACAGTGGTTTTTCACCAAAAGCAGCATATGTCACTCAGTTGAGTTAAGTGAGGCTTAAAAACAAAAAAAAAAAACCAAACAAACCAAAAGAGAAAGAAACATGTCTTTAGAATAGTCTGCTTTCTCAGCCAGTGTCTGGAACATTTAGTCTCTGCCTGAAGACACCCTGACCAAACCTGGAGCGGGAGGGAAGGGGTGATGCCAACTGGCACATGCCAGCCCAAACACAAGGACACTCTTCAGAGCAAAACCAGGAGCTGCCTCAGCTGCATCTGAAGGGGCAGGGTCATCCAGCTGGGGTTGCAACATGCTCCCAGCTGCTCTGTGGTAGCCCTGACAGCCCAGCTATGCAGTTGCACATCAGCCATACCAACAGCCAAGAGATATGAAGATACCATAAAAATCCTGCAGATGTTTGCATGTAAGTTTTTGCCATATCAGGTGTTTCCAGCCTCACAGAAAGAAACTGGGCATCTGCTCAGACCTGCTGGCAGAGCAGTGGCATTCTGGAGCCTGGGCTTAGGCACAGCTACTGAGGGACACCATGGCAAGGAGCTGGTGAGGGGCAAGAAGCAAAGCCAAGGCTGGGGAGAGAGAGAGAGAGACAGAACTACGTGAGGGGGAAAGCCCAGTACAGAAGGATGGCAGTGCGACAAGGTGGATGGCAACGGACAGAGGTCCCAGCTGGCAGGTGCCTGCTGGCTGTGGAATAGGAACTGTGTCCTCCTCTGGCCATTTTCAGGGAGCAGCAAGTGGACAGTGACTTTCCCTGACCAGCTGTGCGGGAAAACTTGGATTACTGCAGGTGTGGCTTTCGGTGCTGACTCCTGTACGCGGCAGGAGCGGGCTGAGGATTTTAAATGATCACAGGCACGATACGCCTGTGAGCTCAGTGATGGATAGAGAGTGGCATTAAATGGGACTTGGTGCCTGTCTTTATCTTGTCTTTAGCTATCACAGAGCGGGTGACATAAATGCTGAACACTGAGGCCATGGGATCTGCCACCTTTGCTGGCCTGGAGGCAGGTAATGCCAGCAACAGAGTGCAGAAGGGGCTGGGGGCATCACAGACCCCACAGCCCTCTTTGCTCCATGGTGCTCTGGAAGGCCTCTTCTGAAAGGAAATGTGTTTGGAGGTCCTGTAACCCTGGCTTACTAAAAATTCTTGTTATGTACATCCTCAATTCAAAAGAATTTGAGGAAGAATAAGTCAAATCAAAGCTTTTTTTCATATAAGGCACTCTATCTCATTCCATGGAGATAAAAGATGTGCCCCCTGACACTTGTGTCCCTGTGAACCTCTTCCTTTGGTGCTGTCAGCCCTGATGTCACAGGGATGGGCTTGACTCACATGGGCTACCATGCTGCCTTGCACAGTGCCCCTCTGCTCCTTCTTGTCCAGGGGCTGGGATAGGTTTGCCTGCATCCAGACACCAGTGCCCTTCTCCCCTCATCTCCTGGAACCTGCAGGGCACACCTCAGCCAGCCCAAAGCAGGGGGCTGCTGAAACAAAGCCCTAAGGAAGGGAGCAGCAAGTGCCACGTGGGCACAGGCCAGGGGCCAGAGCAAGCACAGAGGTCCCTGGCTGCATCCCAATGCCTCACCTGCTGCCCTGGCCCCAGGATGGAGCCCTGCACTCCCAGTGCTGCAGGATGGGCAGCTCCCGTGCAGGGGAGAAGGCACGGTGGTGGGCTGGCCACAGGCAGGAGGCTGCAGGCAGGCTTTGGCACTGGCAGTGGCAGGCACACAGACAAGGCTGGGCTCCTCTGTGGCAGATTGATAGGTGTCTGGTGGAAAACATCCTACTGATAGGCCGAGAACAAAACGCAAACAGGGAGAAATGACAGCTGTTCCTGTAGCTTTTCCATCATCTCTGCCGATAGCAGCCGCAGCGCCTGCAGCTCCGCGATTGATGCATCTCCGGGGACTCCGGCAGCGCGGATGCCACAATCAGGAAGGATAAAAGAATTGCTGCTGGAACCCAGAGGAGACTTCGGATCCTTATCAGGAGCAAAAAGGACATCAATCTCGTGCCAGCACAGGCCTGTCAGATGCTGCTGCACACTCAGCAGCCAGCCCGGCAAGGCTGGCAAAGCACATCCATCGCTGCCAGGCCCCCCTCCCTCGCAGGGTAGCTCTGTTTCAGCCAAGCAGCATCGGGCAGCAGCACCGAGACCCAGCCACTGCTTGGCCAAGGAAATCCTTGGCAGGAGATGTGTGGTAAACAGAGCAGGAGATGAGCCTCTTTGGAGTCCCAGCTGGCTCTGGAGGGGTTGGCCCTCTGGCCTCATGCAGCCTGGCAGACCAGCTGGCTGCCCTGTGAGCCCCAGCCAGAGCTGAGGTGCCTCCCAGCTGTTCCCCTGCTATCCAACCCTTCGGAGTCCTGGTGGCCTCAGCACATGGGGCTGCCTTGCACAGCACTGACAGTGGTAAGCATCAACTCCCCCACAATGCACAAAGCTGGCCTTTCTCTTTCAGGTCTACAATCAGGTTTAGTTTCTGGGCATGCTGAGAGGTAGGGAGGAGGCACAGAGCACTCCTGTTGGTTGAAAAGCACCCAGGTGCTTATGTAAACTGGTCTCCTGGAACTTCCAGCCAAACCCTGCTGTGGGAAGCCCAGCTGCTGCACCTCTGATCTGTGTGAGGGGCCTGGTTCTCACATGTCATAGCAAACACAAGCAGCATCCCTTTGTCTGCCAGCACTCGTGGTTTGGAGCTCCCCACCTGGGGGCACAGTGATCCCAAAGGACCTTACTGCTGCCTCTCCTGATGCAACCTGGCTGGTATGCCTCCAGCTTCTTCTGGGGTAGGACAAACCAGCTGCTTGATAACCATACCTTTCAAACATGCAAAGATTAAAGATGGCCTCACAGGACAGTCTGTCACCTGGGCACAGCCAGGTCCTGGGCTGGCACAGGTGCCTCTGTAACGGGTGGTCAGGCTAGCTGGGTTGGTGAATCTGGAGCTGGCCAGAAGGATGGAGGCTGCCAGCACTGACTCTTTCTTCAGCATCCATGCCTCCTGCTGAAGTCTTACATCCCCAGAGCCAGCTGTGGAGCTTCTTTACTCTCTGGTGTTCCACGACAGGGCTGAGGGGGCCAAGGCTGCTTTCAGGACTGCCACATCCCCATCACCCACTATTCTCCACCCCAGAGCAGATGTATAGCACTAGGAGCACCATCCCCATAAAGCTAGGAAGAGTTGATTGACATCACCGTGCAAAGAGCTATTGCCTAGTGCACCTGTGACAGCTTTTGGTGAAAACACAGCTATTTCTTAAAGTCCATTCCCTGTCTGACGGGGGAAGTAGGACAGCACATCAGCAGCCTGCTCTGAGCTGCTCCCCAGCCTGCAGACTGGCACTATGGAATGTCATGGCACAGAGGTATTCTGGGATGTGCAGGTACACCAAACCTCTTCTTTAAACTTTCCTGGTCATGGTGATCAGTAGCACAACCAAAGGATTTGGGTGGCAAAACCGATTTTTAGGCACAGGGGTGTTTTGTTTGGCTCTGTGCACGCAGACACGTGGCCCTCACGCGTGCACAGCCACAGGGAGCCGCGCTGATGGAGTTAAGCGTGGCGAGACCTTGCTGCGGTGCAGGGCAAGTGCTAATGCTGTGGAAAGAGCTCTATTCAGTTTAGAACCGAAGCCAAGAGAGAGTTTTCAACATCATGGGGAAGTTACATTGTGGCTATTTGAATGTCCACTGCTACTGCCCTCCGGAGAAGGCTGGACATACTGGTCCCTCTTCTGGAACGTTTGTCTCTGTGACTCTGTTTTGCATGAGCACTTCAGCTGATACAGGGCTACTGGGGAGCTGAGCTGCAGAGGAGGAAGGGCTTTTGGGATGGGTTTGAAGTGCTGCAGCCCACACACTGGGCCATGCAGGGCAAGCCGCAGTGGTGAAGAAAGGTAGTGGGAGAAACTTGGAAAAATATGAGGATTTGGGGACAAAGTTTTGAGACTCACAGAAAGCTGGAGAGCTGTAAAGGGTGACCCCATTGCTGTGCCTTTCTCAGGACTTGCTGTTTCTTCTGCAAACTCAGTTCCCGATGGCAGGAGCATGTTTTTCTCTCTCTCCCACCTCACTTCACTTTTAAATAAGCTTCTATCCCTCACTGCTTGGAGAAACACTTTGAAAACCTGACCCTGATGCACCCTAAAAGCTCAGAAAGCAAGTAAATAAAAAGAGCATTTTCTCTTCTAACTTAAAAAAATCACATTTAAGAAAAAAGCCCAGCAATCTCCTAACCCTTCTTGCCCTGATTCAGGAGAATTTTTTTTCCTCTTTCCTTTCAAGGCTAGTGCCTCTGGGGGATTTGGAGTTGTGGTGCCAGTGCAGAAGAAGCCAGTGTGGCCTCTGTGCCCTTTCCTGAGGACGTTCAGTTGTCCCAGTGGCTGACTAATGCTCTCCACCTGCCAGCCAGCACTTAGTGGCTGTGGGGGACCATAGCACTGTTCTCACTGACATCCTTTCCTGATGTAGAGCTTTACCATGAGCATGGATGCAGCTACAGAAGCTGTACCTGTGCTGAGAGCCTTGCCACCCTTCTCTGGCCACACTGACTTTGCTAATGCAAAGTCTAATTTATAGTCTGGCCAGGGGCTAATGCACCTAGAGCTCTCTGGTGGCCAGAGCTCTTCTGGCTCTTCTGGTCCCTGTCCTAGTCCCAGAAGCCTGTCCTGGGCACACGGGTGTCTCTGGTAGAGAGGGCATCCAGCTGTCAGAGCATCCATGGATGAAGGTGCTCCATATCTGCTCCCCACTTCTACTCATCAGCTGTAGATGCTGGCAGGAGATCTCGAGCTGGAAGCGGGCTGCGAGGCGCTGGCAGGTAATTGCTGAAGCAAGCAGGGCTGCATTAATTGAGATGGCAGCAGCCAGCAATGTGCTCTCCATTAGGCTTGGCTCTGCAGCAGCCTGTGGGGCAGTGGGAAAGACAGGGGAACAGGGGGCAGAGTCTGCTTTGCTACAGTGATGCTTCAGGCAAGGCACTGCAAGGGGGCAGACGGGAAACCTGGCTCCCTCTGGGCACTCTGAGCATTGTTAGCTGCACCTCTGCCACTCACTGTGGCTGCACACCCCGCCGGTGTGGGCTGTGCCTTATCCAGCACTGGAACTGGCTTTGCTGATCCCCACTGGGGGATCCCTCCCTGGTGGACAGTCCTGCCAAAGAGATGCAAGTGGCTGACGCAGCCACGGGGTGGGAGGCAAGCAGCCATCTGTGACAGGCATGTGCATGCCCAGCAGGGAGGGGTGGGGGATCTGCAGCCCCCCTTTTCGCCCCCTCTCCTCCCACCTGTTCTAGAATCGTGCTTGGAGGTACCACAGGCCCTGGGGGGATGCTGCAGCACCCTGTCCCCAAACGACTCACTGACAAAAAGGGAAGATATTACTCAGGCAACACGTGAGAGTGGGAGAAGAGGGAGGCGATGCAGGCCGGGAGCAAGGGGTGTAAGCAGAACTGAGGAGGCAGCTCAGGGCTGTCAAAGCAGAAATTTGGCCTCTCAGAGCTGGGGAGTGGCCGCAGACCTGGCTGGCTGAAGGTGCAGCAGGATAGAGGGGCACAGCACACACAGATGTGGTTCAGGTCCTACTGCGTGTGGCCTCAAATCTTGCCTGGGGCCACCCTGCCAAGCTGCTAGGGCAGGGATGCTTTGGGTTAGCCTGGACTTGCCAGACCAGAGGGTTCACAGCACAGCCTAAGGTTGCTCTGCCACTGTGGAAGAACCGGGAGCCGTGGCCACAGGAGCTAATGGTTGCAAAGTGAATTGGAAAGAAAGAGGTCAGCTGCTGTGGTTTGTCTGCAGTGACAATGAGGTGAGCAGGGCTGGAACGGGGTCCCCAGAAGATGGGCAGCAGCCCATGACCACCTGTGCCATCCTCCCTGCTGTGTGTCATGGGCTGGGCTGCTCTGGAGATGGATGCTCCTGAAGCAATTGTGTCCCATCCACCAGGGATGCACCACTGCCCAGGGAAGGCTGTCACCAAGATGAGGGACCCAGAAAACAGATGCAGCTGCCCAATGCTGTGTGCTGCAGGGATCAAAGCCACCCTAATCACAGGTGTTCCTTTCAGCTCAGCCACAATGCTGCCCACTGAGCTGTAGGGGAATGGTTCTTTAGGAGAAATGGTTCAAAAAACCAGCCAGTGTCACTGAGGTGGGATGTGAGAGCCAAGGGTGAGGGCAGAGCCCCTCCCCTGTGTAAGAAAGGGGCTTGCAGGCACTGCATGGCCCAGAGATGCTCTTTCAGCAGGCTGTCTCTTCCACACCCTGCACATAGAGGCATGAGGAGAGACACCAAACACCTGCAGGAGTATAAACATCTCCTCTGGCCCTGACCACTGGGGCTCAGGGACCCCAAAGGCAGAACCTCACTGCATCCCATAGTGGGGCAGCTAGCAGAGAGAAGGGAGGAGCTGGATGCAGCTGTTATGGCAACAGAAGTTCTCAAGATAGGGAAGGGAAAAGGCATTCTTTAAAGCATGTTTCCATGGCAACAAGCATCTTCAAAGGCCTCTATAAAAACAGAAATTAAAAAAAAATAATAAAAGGCTTTGCGTAGAGGTGGGGGCTTCTGTGATCTGAGCTGCCTCAGGTACTTTGAGAGTTAAATGAAGAGCCTGGAACTTCCTGGGAGGGGATAGGGCCAGCCCTAAAAGGCAAAGGGGGAGTGGGGGGCAGAATTTTACGGCCTGGGGGCTGTGTCATGCCCCCTTCCTCTACCCCATGTTTGCTGGTTTTTGCTAGGTGGGTCTTTGCCCCATAAGATGGCCAAGTCTGGCAAAGATGGCAGGAAACAAATAGCCTGGAAGAAGCTGAGGGGCGAAGAAATGCCTGTGCTCTTGCTCTGGCTCTTCCAGTCTTGCTTTCCCCACCAGGGAAGGACAAGCTCACAACATCCCTGCTGCAAGAGCTTGTGAGCTCTGCACCTCCCAGGGATGGAAGGCTGTAGACGGTGAGCTCTGGGTCAACACTGCAGCTGGGAACATGCAGAGTGACTGCATGCTCAGGACAGGGATGTGGCAGCATGGCCAGGGCTGATGTGACAGCAAAGGGCCAGCTGTCCATGTGGGAGCAGCAGTGACAGCCTGCTCTGTGTGGGGATGGGCTGGCAAGGCATGGCATGGCACGGCACGGTGCCAGTTTGGTCAGGCACCATGTCCACCCTGCACACTTCTGAACTCTTTTTGTGCAGTGTGTGCTCTGGTGCTACAGGAACTCTTCAAGGATGGACAAAAAGGATTTTCTTTCTTCTTAGCACACACCCCTTCACTAGAGAAACATCAGACGTTCCTGGAAAGGCACAAGTTCCTGACAAAATTGTGTTCAGCCCTGGTCCTGGCTGCACTGTGTGCTGGGGGGTAGGTTACCTCAGCTGGGCACCACAGCAAATGCTTTCAGAAGGGGGCTTCAGCCTGCTTTCTGTTCTGCCCCCTCTTCTCTTCAAAGACAAATTTGCCCCAGCTCTCCCTATTGTGTGACCACAAGTCTTGGGCTCCCTTTCCTCATTCTGTGGAGTTGCTGCCTGGTCTGCAGCAGGGGCTGGCACACAGCACTGCGAGCAGAAATGGGTGTCCATGGGCTGGCTTTAGAGCCATGAACTTCATTAGCTGGTGCTGAACTGCAGCCCCTTTCTCTGCTTTTACCACTGCCCTCACACAGCCCCTTACCAGGAACCGTTATGGTTGTCCCACCCTGAAAACAAAGCTTCCCTTTGCTTGCTCAGAAATGGTGAACACGGACTTTACTTTGGGATGGGGGCAGAGGGGTGGTGGGTAGGAGAAGTGCCCTGATGCTAAACGGGTCTTGGCTGGAGGAGCTTTTTGAGACTGTGGAAAACCATGGGGGCTCAAATCTTTAAGAATTGTTCAATAAAACAGATGAAAAGACACATCCCAGATAGGCTTTGCTTCCCTGAATCTCTTCAGTGTGGGATGCACTCAGTTTTAGCTGATATAATTTAATCTGTGGTCATTCTTCAAAGAAAAGAGCTTGCAATTAAAAGGAGGGAAAATAGCTGTCAGAGTCCTGGCCCTGCAACTGCCACTGGTTTTCTATCAGAGTACTCCCTGAGGGGTTATTGACTTCCCTGAGAGGAGACTGACCACCCTACAGTGCCTGGCTCCGCATCAGGAGAAGATTGTCCAACCCCTTCTCTGCAGAAATCTGGACTTCCTTGCCTTATTTTAACACTGCTGCTTAGCTTGTTGACTAACCAACTCTACAGTCAAATGATCCTGATGCAGAATAATGCTCCTAATCCTGCCACTAGCCCCTTGGGATGCTGGAGAACAAGCTCTTTCCCAAATCCATGCTCTACAATCACATACTTCCACTCCTTTAAGCTTGATGCAATAGTCCTGCACATGCTCCGGTCTCCACTTTTACCGATAGATTTTGAGATGTAACCTTAGCTGAAGAGTTTTTTGAGAGGCTTTTTTGTTTAATTGTCTGCCACAGCACAGTATTGTTGGCAAGTGGTGCAGGAGAGTTTGGCCTCACACAGTGTAACAGGCTAGAGGTATATTGAAAAGGACAAGTAATAAAACAGAAATACATTAAAGGGCTTCCTTCAAGTGTGTGAGGGAGATTCTACAAAACCAAAAAGGTGCAGCTTAAAGGGCTGGCTGAGCTAGCTGAATAGAGCAGGGTTGCATGGCAGAGCATTTTCCTAGCTCAGAGGAGGCAGGAGAGGAGTGATCCAGAGCATGATATGACTGCCCAGGAGTCCCCTGCGCTGCTGCAAAGGCAGGAGGCACCACAGCTGCTGTTAACACCCACCAGCAGCTCCAGGTAATAACACCAGGGTAAACCACTCACTTCAGTTACATTTATCAGGCAATCAGAGTCACATCAGCTGCCCCCCTAGCACAAAATGAGATATGAGAACCCATGTGCTGGAGAATGTGGAGTTCAGCACGGGGTGTGTAACCGAGTGATCCTGGGGTGATCAGGGTGATGCCATTCCAAGTGTGCTGGGAAGTATGAACAAGGGATGAGCTGGGGACAAGATGCACACCAACATACCTCACTCCTCTCCCTGTCAGCCCCCAGGCACCTGCATCGGGACCAGTTAATGTGGAACATGTTGTGGGGCTGGCTGTGCCTGTGAGGTGATTCCCCCCACAGCCTCTGGTACTTGTTTTTCTCTAGCCTGCCTGCCTGCCTGTCTAGCAGGGGATCCTGGAGATCAGACAGAGCTGGAGTGGGGCAGAAGTTATGTGAGTGCTTGTGTTCAGTGAGCTCTTGGGAATTATCTTTATACCCTTTTTGTATCCTTTGATGAATAAGTGGAAGCAAGGAAGGGGTGCCTGCCTTTTGGTTCTTACTATATGGACCCACACAGAACAGGGCAGCAGGGAGGCAATGCCACAAGATGCGCTTCTGTCATCAGAACAGAAGCTGCTGCAAGGAGCCCTGCAGCTCCCTGGTTATGTTACAGTAGCCAACAGCTCCTCTGTGAGGCGGAAACTGGCCCTTCTATGCTTTAATCCATGGAATAATTTTCAGGCTGCAACTTGCTGTGCATTGGAGCACTGTCAGCAGCCCTCTTGCTGCTCATATCCTGCGTCCTTGATACACACAGGAAGATAAAAGGGATTGTTTCAGTTTCGCTGCTGCAGGAGCACTGAGCCACCTTCCTGGCCCCATGCCCAGCCTGAGCCTGCTTCTCAGCCTCACACAGGCTTCTCCTCAATTGCATTTACCTTTCTATTTACACAGAATCACAGAAAATACTGAGTTGGAAGGGACCCACAAGGATCATCAAGTCCAACTCCTGGCCCTGCACAGGATCATCCCCAGAAGTCACACCATGTGTCCAAGTGTATTTTTCAAACCTCTTTAACTTTGTCAGGCTGGTGCTGGGACCAGTTCTCTGGGGAGCCTGTTCCAGTGCCCAGCCACCCTCTGGGTGAAAAGCCTTTTCCTAATATCCAGTCTAAACTTCCTGACACATATTCAGGCCATTCCCTTGGGTCCTGTCACTGGTCATCACAGAGGAGAGATCAATGTCTGCTCCTCCTCTTCCCCTCACAAGAAAGTTGCAGACTGCAGTGAGGTCTCCCTTCAGTCTCCTCTTCTGTAGGCTGAACAGACCAAATGACCTCAGCTGCTCTTCATATGGCTTCCCCTCGAGGCCCTTCATCATCCTTGTAGCCCTCCTTTGGACACTCTCTAATAGTTTCATGCCTTGCTTATATTGTGGCACCCAAAACTGCACACAGGGCTCAGCTTTACTGAAATCCAAAAAGATACAACAACTGGCTTCCTTTGATCAACCAGGTGAGTTACCTTGTCATAAAAGGAAATCAGGTTTGATAAGCAGGACTTTCCTCTCATGAAGCCCTCTGGTTGTGGCCAGTGACTGCATTGTCTTTCAGTTGTCTTTCAGTATCTCCCAGAATAATCTTCTCCATAACTTTACTGGGCCCTGTCGTGAGATTGACATAGGCCTGTAGTTTCTGGAGTTCTTCTTCTTGCCCTTCTTGAAAATCAGGATAACATTCGCCAGCTCCCAGTCAGCTCAGACCTCTCTGGATTTCCAAGACTACTCAAAACACATTGACAGAGGTTTTGTGATGACATCAGCAGCTCATTGAGGCTTCTTGGATGAATCCCATCAGGCCCCATAGATTTGTATGGATCCAGCTGGAGCAGCAGATCTTGCACAATTTCAGGATCAACTGGGAGGTGGTTATTTTCACAGTCATGGTCCTCCAGCTCAGGGCTCTGAGACCCCCCTCAACCCTCATCTGTGTTGAAGATGGAGGCAAAGAATGCATTAAACACAGCTGGACATCCAGAAGCAGCTCCTGCCTGTGGGCAGCCCTCAGTTGCTCTCCTGCTGCTCCAAGAAGTTTGGGAGGTCAGGGTTCCTTCCCCCATTTCCTCCCATCTGTTCATGAGTGCTGGACTCATGTGGGTCTTTCAATCTTCTTACTAATATTCTGGGTGTGAGAATGTTCAACATCATGTCAACAGCAGCCAGAGGTTAAAAATCACAAATACAATATCCTGAAAATTCTCCTGTGCAGCCAACTGGAATGGCAGGGGAAGAGGCAGCTGGAGAGAACTTTGCTGTCAGCCTCCACTCTGCCCTGGGTTCCTCTGACCAGGACTTTCTATTGACTTGGGGTAGTGCCTCCTCAGTACCAAGATCCCAAGCTACAGGGAGGCTGAGGATTTCAACTTACTAGTTTTGGAAGACACAGCTCCCATTTGATCCCCTGTGCCCCATACCAGCTCCTGTCCCCCCTCATTTGCTCACAGGTCCTTCAGGTGCAACAGAACTGGGTGCTGGCTTTAAAGCATCCACCCCTGCATTTGCAGCATGGTCTTCATGCTATACATATTCATTTAATAATAGCCAAGGCCCAGTGTATTCCCAGCCAAGCTTGACCTAAATTCAACATCAAGGTTTATTCTGCATCTTGAATTGCAGCACATGGAGGAAAAAAAACAAACCTCAAAAGGGAGAAATTTGGATTGAATTAAATCAGAATCAAATCACAGCCATCTCCTCTGTGTTTCTTTAATTGGAAGTTCAAATTCCGTTTATTGTTCCCAGCTCCATCATTTTTAGTTTCCAATGTGCTGCAGGATTTGCAATCTCAAATGGCTGTAATTATTATGCAGGGAAATTTTGACTGCTGTGGCTGCTAGAAATTGAGCAAGGGCTGTGGTGTAGTTGGGATGATGGTTTACCAGGTTTCAGAGTTAGCCCTGGGCAGAAGGTTACTGCCTCTGTGAGGCATTACTGATTCATTCTTTCATCACCTGTGGAAGGCTGATTTATTTTGTGTTACTGCTGTGACATCCAGGCATAAAGGGCATAAACAGGTAGCTTCAACAAACTCTGTTTTCGGGGAAAAAGAAAATATTCAGGGCTTAATAATAACAAGATAAACAGGCCTTACTTATGTGCCTTTAACCACTGTAACCCCAGGAGGGTTAGAGCAATGATATGCTTAATCCTGGCCAGCTTGGCCAACTCTTAACTTTGTCAGTCAGCTCCCTGGAGGAGGAACAAAGCTTCTCACGTATGTACAGCTCTAAGCTATTGGCTGTGCTCCAGAAAATGGTCCTCTCTGCTGCTGGAGAACGATGCTCACCAAAGCTTTGCTTGTGCTTATTCAAACACAACCCCTTAAGAAATTAACACTCAACAGATCCCACCTGAAATGTGCAGAGAAAAGGAAAATGCCACTTTTCCCTCAAGAGTGGCACGGGCAGACTGTTGGCTTCAAGTGTGGGCAGGAGCCAATACTGGGAGCTTTCTGTTAATGCCTTGGGCTCCTAAAGAAGCTCAGGTTCTGACACTCTCTTTAGCAAGGCCTTGGGTCCACATCCACCATCTCAGCCAGCTCAGCAGCGCTGGAAGAGACTGGGAACAGAGCTGGATGGAGTAGGATGAGGAGGGAGATGCCTCAGCTGGCCCTCCCCAAAAACACATCAGAACAAACCAAATACCTGAGAGAGCCAGGCAGGAGTTTTCAGAGCCCAGTTAGGGGCAGACAGTCTGCCCAACTGGCCAGCAAAGCAGATGCAACAACAGATCCAGATCTTACCTGAAAAGCCAACTTCAGCCCAGCTGCAGAGAACAAAGTCAGAGCAAAGCAAAAGCAGAGTCACCCTTTGGTTTCTCCACCTGACCTAGCCTTAAAAACTCAATTTGAAGGTGGCATTAGGGAAGTAAGACATCGTTTATCAGGAGTGACAGATACAATCTATAAATTAGCATGCTCAGCCTGGGAGTCAGGAGGCAGAGATATCTATCACTTCCTCCCCAGCAGGCTGGTACAGGCACACAAATTTGGCCAGTTCCCCAGAGCATCATCTGGTCTCCAGCAGACCTGATGACCCAGAAGTGCTGGGGAGGCAGGTGGGGATATTATGTAGGAGAGACCTGGAGAAGAATGGAGCTCCTGACTCCACCCTGTCCTCTATGACCTGGGGACAAGTGGACCCCCAGCAAAATGGGGTTCACGTCTCAGTCCAAAGGCACACTACATTTTCAAACACACTGTCAAGGCATCTGAAATAGGATGAGTTGCAAAATGGCTGCAGTCCATTAGAGAAAAGCTGGCTGTTTTAAGATACTTCTACATAGTTTGCATCCAAAAGAAAGGATAATCTATGGAAATAATATTTGGTTTTTATGTATATAAGCTACTGTCTCTGTAAATCTGGGGTTTCAGCTCAGCCCTGGGAGGTTCTGTGTGGTTTTTGGTGATGCCTGGCATGACTTTGCTGTAAAAGACACACAAATAAGGACATTCACAACATTGTCATGAGGCACTTGTCTCATTGAATCCCTTTTTTACGTAAAACCAGGGAAGCTGGCCCAAATGCTGGAAATGGGCTCATCAGGATGCCCCAGCACAGCCTCACTCCCACCCCAGGTACCTGGGTCTCTGAATCAGCCAGTCCCTGTGGGGAGGAATGGCTGTTGGGGTGGCTGAAGGGACCACTCCCTCCAAGGCACACCGAAATGAAATGATTAGGAGGCTCAGATGGTGCAGCCAGGAAGACTGTTAAAGGCCTCATAAATAAGAGCCCATGTAGACAGCAGGTACTGTGGGCCTTTATAGGCTCGTAAAACACCCTGAGCTGCCAGGAAGGCTGGAAGGGTTGGGTAGGAAATCTAATTTCACAGGATTTAAAGCAGGTGAGAGAGATATAAATGTATGTTTTTAATAGTAATTAATGCTGCCATTCAGAAGCACTTAAGCACTGGGTTTGGAGAGTTTCCAAGGGCTTGCCTCATAAATCACAGCCCACTACCTGCCTGTCCTGCTCCTAAGGGGCTGGGCTACTGCTCCCTCACCTGACCTGGCCTTGGCAGCGGGGGCATTTCCAGCTCCAGGCAGAGAGCTCAACATCACTGCAGCCAGGCTGCAAGCAATGGCCATGGCAAGCAGAGCCATCCCCAGCCATCCTTTCAAACTGGGGGTCACCCTGGGATACTGTCCACCTTCCCTCAAGGTTATCCCCTGTTTTTCAGAGACAGAGGGACAAAGGAGCATCTTCTTCATGCTTTTTTGCTGCGGGCTGCTGATTTTCATCCTGCATTGTAGAGTCACTCTGCTGTGCAGGCAGTCGGGTCCCAGCCAGCTCCTGCCTGGCATGAGTGGAAAGCAGAGGCTGCTGCAGCCCAAGGGGATGAGGTGGATAATAGGGGGTGCCCAGGAAACATTCAGGAACTGGGCAACATATTTAATCTGTGATGTTTTGTGTCATGCTGTGATTTCTAATTTGTCACCTGGGCCTTTAAGGCTTGATTCCACACCGTTCTTGGGTGGCGACAGAGGCTAGCATGGGCAGCTGGATTTGTGCCCCATGCCTTCTCATCCCCGTGCACCCCAGAAAGCAGTCGCAGAGCTCCCAGCCCTTGCTGCATTGTGTGCACCCACTCCTGCCTCCCACGGCTGCCAGCGGGCGGCAAAGTAGGGCAGCATGACCAGGGTCCCCCTCCACCCCAGCCCCAGCGCTGCCCCAGCCTCGCCCCAGGCCTGCCCACCTGCCCCCCAGGGCAGCCCCAGGCTTGTCCCACCCCCGCCTGGGAAGGCTCCAACCGTGTGCCAGCCCTGCCCTCTAGTGTCACTTCTGCCACAGCCACTCCTTGCAATCCACATCATTCCCCCAGCACCGCTGGTGACTGTTTCAAACAGAGCTTGGCTTTCGCTTCAGGGGAGCAGGAAAGGGAAGGATCGAGGCTCAGATATTTGCCAGATGATGATGTTGTAATTTGGGGTGGAAGGAACTTGCTGCTACCTTTACCTCCAGTCTCTGCCCATGGTCAAAGCAAGTACCCAACATTTCCGCAGTCCAGGCCAAATTCTGAGGAAGCCAGGAGGGGACAAGACAACCAGGAGAAACCTTCATTAACTCTTTCTTATGCACTTCCACTTATGCACAGTGAGACTATCCCGAGTGGGGAGGCAGCATGCCCCAGATGCAGAGAGAATCTGAGATGTGGCCAATTTTGTTAGCTGATGGGACACCTGCACTGCTTCCAGAAATAGCTCAGATTTGCAAAGCTCAGGGCTGCTTTGATGTGGTAGAGCCCTTGTAGAGGTCCTGCTGCCTCTCTACAGAGCTGAGTCAGCATGACTGCTCCAGGGACCTGGCACCAAATGTCCAGAGATGGAAGAGCCCAGGCAGTGCTGGTTTTGATCCAGCTTCAAAGCTGGTTTGGATCCAGCTGGGAGGTAGCCCCTTCTGGGCTGAGCTCCAGCAGATGCTGGGCGAGTGTCCCATGTTCTAGGGTCCAGGAAGGTGTCTGAGCTGGGTGCAGCTGGATCCAAGCACCTTCCAGCTAGTGCCACCAGGCTGGTGGAGGACAGCATGTGGGGGAGGCACCAAAGCATCTTTGCAGCAGCTGTCTGGGCCACCAAAGCTGGCACAGAACCACAGCTAAAAAATCCACCTAGACCAAAACTGTTCCAATTCTGCAGTGACACCAGGCCTCCTTTGCACTGGACTCCCCTGGAGTTCCATGTTTTTCCACAATGAAACTGCAGCAACATCTATTTTCCTGCTACAGCAGGAGGAGGGCTACAGCAGTAAAACTCTGCCAAGGCCATTTCTCCCACAGACCGGGGAGTCTGGAAAGAAGCTGTATTGTAACGGGAAACACCGGTGCTAGAAACAGGTGTTGTTTTAGGACAATACTAAGAGATTACTCAACTGTCTTCCCTGATTCATGTTTACTACCCTTGCAGAGAGAGACCTGATTCAGCTAATCTGATCTGATAAATCAATCTCAGATTTTGCATTGACCTTCTCCTCCTGTATTGTTTATCATCAAATACTAAATAATGGTATGACAGCTGAGACCTGTTGTTACCAGGCAATATCTGCAGTTCAAACCTGAAACCTCCAAAGCTCAAGCTAATTTTGATGAGATACACAGCAAACCAGAGGAATCACCAGTAGGTCCAGTAAAGTAATACCCCTGTCACAATAAAGTAATACTTCTGCCACAGATGAACCCTCCTGTGTTGTTGGTCCCTGCTTGGACACCACTGCGGCACCACACCGCCTGTACAAAGTCTGAGTGTGCTCACACACATATGCATATGTACAGATATAATATACTTATGTGCTTGTATATATGTGTGTATTGATACATGTATGAATCTAGATTGATATCTTAACTTGTAAGCTCCATACTTTATAAATGCCAGCATCAAGGATGATTGTATTAACTGGAAATCAGATAGCTATGCTTGTAAGGAACAATAAATTCTTAAATATACTGGAATGACCTCACTGCTGAGCAGATTTTTTTCTGATGTCCCATTCTAGGTAGTGGAATGAATCCTATTTCTAACCCCAAACCCAGAAACAAAACTGGCAATATTTTCTGCTGCTTTGTTTGCTCTTCTACATGACTTACAGAGGGCCTATTCCTAAAATAACACACTGGTCGATATGTCCAGGTCCCTTGTGTGGCCAGGAGATGCAATCTGTGCTGTCTCACCACCAGGTTTGACGTACACCCCAAAGCCCATTGCTGATTTATCAGCCAGGCTGCTGGCTATCAGCTGATGTGCATGCTTTCAAGTAGGTCACCTAATTTTAGTGGGAATGGGAGAGCTCTTCCCTCGGAGGAGCAGCACCTCTCATAGTTAATAATGTTTTCTAATCACATAGAAAAGAAGTAAATAAGATGCAGGAGTGTATGTGTGTGTGTGTGTGTGTGCACGCCAGCAGCAGGCAGGGCATCAGGCAGGCACCTCAACAAGACATTGGAGCAAGGAAACTACCAACCAGGTTTCCCTACATAAAGAACCTGTCAAAGCTGCTTATTTTCTGGCCTCAGACCTCCACTAGTGATAATTGTTTATTTTGTAAGCACTCAGGCAACATGAAGCAGCACACTCCTAAGCCAGGAATAATCCTGTGCTGGGTCCTCACAATATGTGCTACCATGTTAATACACAACCAGGCAGCAGGGCAGGAAAATATTAAGGTCTCATCTACATAAAGAAGTGAATCTTTGCTGCTGTAGGATAATAAACATGTTCTATAATGAAGTTAAAATTATTTACCTTCTCCAAAAACAAGGCTAAAAGGTAACTTCATCTGCCTGCAACTGCTTGCTTGTAAAAGAATCAGCAAAGCTGTAACAAGATCCAGAGGCCTGAAAACTTGAACCAGGCAATGCCAAGCATGAAAAGGAGTGTGCATTATTTAGCGGGAAAGAACCAGCCATCAGAATAACATTACTAGTGCCCTATTGAATTCAGTCTCTGGAAGTATTTTTAATCTTTTTTTTTCTCATAGAAGATCAGGTTTAATTCAAGTAAGATTTAATTCAGGGAAGCCTAAGACTGATGTTGTGCAGAAGGCCAGGCTACATTGTCTAAACAGCTTATATTAGCATTATAACCTACTTATTCCTACCTTTACTCTGAAATTTCTAAACCTACAACTTTAAACCACCTTCTCCCCAAAGCAAAGCACCCTTGTGAGGCAGGTAGGCAGGCAGGGCTATGACAGAATAATTCTGCTGGTCAGTTTTTGCATCTAGGAAAGCCTTTATTCAAAGCACTTGTCAAAACCATTGCCATGCTGTAGACAAGCTCTGCCTAGGGAGACTGACCAGCACAACTATCATAGAACTACCTCATTATTCAAGAAAAAAACACTTTTATTTTGAAATAAAACTGGTCAGCACCAGGGAGTTATATTGGCAGAGGTGAGAGAGTTATTCTGGTTGATTTTCCCATGCAGACGTGCCATACATGTGTGATAGGGCTGTAGGATAATCCCCCAGGAGAAGCAATGAGGATTCTATTGATTGAGGTATCTCAAACTTCTGCAGGCCAAAGTAATCTTCTGTGCACTGAACGAGTGGACAAGATGCAATGGGAGGGGTTTTTTGCCTTCTCCAACTCCTGTGTTTAGTTTAGAGAAGGCACTCTGAACAACACTAGCAAGTGGCAGAAAGAAGAAAAAAATTTATATCTGACTCTGATTCTACCAGAGGCACTGTCATTCTTTGCAACATTAGTGGTAGGAGAGGCCAAATTCCTTGAAATTCAAGCCAAATTGTGTGATGCTGCAGCCACAGGTATGTATAGGCCACAAGGACCTATGGAACCAAGCTAGTGCCCCACATATGGACTGTTTGCTTTCTTTTTTTCCTGACTGACACCACTTATGAGAGGAGTGCTGGGCCAGGCACTGGAAGAAGGTGGGTGGAAGGAACACAGGATATGAAGTACTGAGTAAGTGCTAGCTGACTTGAAGGAGCAGGACCAAAGCGTGGCTGAGCTACAGGGAACACCCACTGGTCATTTCAATAACAGCTCTCCCTGCCTCAATGCCAGCCCCTCTGCAGAGTCACAATCTGCTGTTTCTACGGCAGGAGCTGCGTCCCGGGATGTCACACCCCATGTGAGCTCAGGCAAGCACCATGCCCGGGGTGGCTCTCCCAGCTGTGCAGGCAGAGCCAGGAGGCAGGTGAGGTGCGCAGGCTAAACTCACTTGGGGTTGCAAGGGCTCTACCAGGCACCTATCACAAGGTGCAGTGCTGACAGATGTTGCTCAGAACACGACTCCGAACACTCCCCTCACCCTGCAGGGCACTTGAGTCGTCCAAAGCAAGCACACCAGCACCAGCTTTCTTTGTCCAGAGGGAACATGATTCCCATCAGAGCCCAGATGCTGCTTAGACGGCAAGGGTTGTGAGGAAGGGCAGCATCATTTACTAAACCAACTGATGCACCTGGGAGGAAAAAAAAAAATCAAGTGTGACTTCAGAGATCTGAGAAAAGCACTTTATGCCTGAAACATTTTCCAGCCGCACCAATAGGCCTAATTAAGTACATCACTTTTCTCCCCACTTTTCTCCCTACTGTGCTTCTGTCCTTCCCAACTGTAAGAGCAGCAAAGATTGCTATGAGGGCCAATTAACACTGCTGGCTTTGCTTCCAAAATCTTCTTAATTATGCCCTGTGCAAATTGCTGGGCCCCAGGACATTGCAAACCAGACACTTTGCAGCAGTCTCGGCTGAAATAAGCAAGGGTCATACTGACCAATGTTTGATAGAGCGCACTGCTGCCTCCCCCACCACATGGAATCTGGCATTAATTTTAGTTTATTTCCTCCTGTCCAGCAGTTTGAATTCACAACATGCTAGAGTTTGTTATTGAAAGGCTTCTTTGTTATAAAGCACCATTGAGAGAACATGGGATGCTTTGGCATGTGATTATGGGCAGATGGGTGTTTTATACCTGGAATGATGATGTGGGACTGTGGGATAACTGCATTAGCATGAGAATGTGTGCAGCCTATCCTAACACCCAGGCTACATTGAAAGCAGTTAGCCCCTGTATTGCTTGCAATGTAGCAGGGTAGTGCACAAGTCAGCACAGGCTGTACCTCAGTATTGGAGAGGTAAATGGCACTGGCAGAGACATTCTCCCCGTTAGATATCAAAATTATTGATGCAGGAATGGAAACTAGGCAGCCGACTCTTGCCTGTGCTGCCCTTGCTTGCACGTACCACGCCTACTTCATTTAGGTCGTATTGGGGAGGTTTTATTTATCTCCACAAAAATGCACGCCTGTTTTCTGTACAGAAGGCTTAGGCAGCAGAGCACACTGTGCTTTTGATGGGATGTGGGCAAAATCCATGCTAGCAAACAACTGCATTTCCAACACCCAGAACCCACTTCCTCCAACCAGCACATGAAGGATGCTGACAAGAGCCAGCAGAGCAGTGTTGTTCCTGACACAAGGACTGCTACCAGTCCCGTCCTGCCACCCACTGCCCAGCAATGCCAGGTGGATACAGTGCTGGCCACCATTAATATCCATGAGTGTGGCAGCCCCTCCCCAGCAGTCCCACAGCAAGACCCTCCCTCCTGGCTGTGGAGGGTGCCCAAGGACTGTCCTCGGGTGACTGTTCCTTGTTAAAATGCCCCAGTTGCTGTCTGCCCCTGATGTCCCAAAATAGGCTCTTTCACCCAGTGTGCAAGACACCAATCCACACACACAGAGTTGAAGTATTTGATTTATTTACAGTTCTGCATGGAAAGGTGTGCTGGGTGGCAAATCCACAAGGCCAGTGCAACAGCTACCAAAACTTTTCACTATTCAGACATTTTCGCAAACAAAGGCATCGTTTGCTATAGAACAAAGTTAATTCATTGCCTACAAGTTACCTAGATTTTTTTATTGATTAATATTCTATCTTCTATCAACTGATGATTTTTCTCGTTTCTTATGCTTATTAGTCCGCATGCTCAGTCTTTCTCTTCTTTTGGGTCAGTGGGTTTCCTGAGTTGGTAGTCAGTGAGTTGGTGGTTATAATCTCCCCCTGTTGGAATTACCTTTTACCCAGCTGGAGCTGATCTCAGTACAGTTGCTGAGTTGTCTTTATTAGTTTCTGCCTTATCTTAGGGGTCCTGCCAAATGTCCTCAGGGCCTGTAAATTCTACATTCTTTGTATGCCCTGTCAGCTTGACCCCCAAGCTGTGCTAACTCCCACCTGGGTCTGAGGTCGTTGAAACGTGTCGAGACCTAAACCTTAACAAGGCTATTCTGACGACAAGTAATTTCTTTTTGACACCCTGGCATCACTTAGAGCTTGGTTGTTCGCTGCTCTCTGTTCCACGGATTAAATCTCCTTTCTTGTTGATTCGGCCTGGAAGTATACAATGTTCAGTTATCAAAGAGCATCCTTTCTTAAGAATTTTTTTATAAATTTCCTATTTCGCAAGAGCCGCGCTGCCCCGGGGTGGAGCTGGCGGCGGGGGCCGGGCCGGGACTTCCCCCGACATGGCGCCGCGGCCGGGGCGGTGCCGAGCGGCGCCCGCGGGGCGTGAATAAAGGACGGC
>VZSE01007886.1:3422865-3449518 GCA_013398275.1 Promerops cafer
GGCTCGGGCGGCGGCGATGGCGGCGGCGGCCGCGCTGGGCCCGGCGCCGGCCCTGTGCCGCTCCGTGCACTGGTTCCGCCGCGGGCTGCGGCTCCACGACAACCCGGCGCTGCAGGAAGCGCTGCGGGATGCCACGTCCCTCCGCTGCATCTATATCCTGGACCCCTGGTTCGCCGCCTCCTCCGCCGTGGGCATCAACCGCTGGCGGTGAGTGGCACCGGGCCTGCGGGCCGCGGGTGGGACCGTGCGGGACGAGGAGACTCCCGCGGCACCGGAGCGCTCTGGGCGCGGCGTGGGCCGTGTCGGTCAGGCCGCAGCAGCACACGCTTCCGTGTCGGGCCCACTTACTGCTCCCTCCGGCCCTCCCGCAGGAGAGCGGCTGTGCCTTGTCCGCTTGCCTCGCCGCGGTTTTCTCAGCGGTGCTGCCTGACTGTGTGGGAGGATGCCTTCAACTTTATGTAATGTCATTAGACTTTATCGGTGGGGCGGGTGTATGAGAGCAGCAACCGATGGACACTTAGCTTTGGGAAACCCTTTTCCCTGAATTTAGAGACGAGGGCAAAGACTCCTCAGCTTCGTAGCTGCACCACGCCTCCCCTGTGCCCTTGGGCTGCCGGGCGCGCGTAGGCATGTGCGCACGCAGCTCTGTTCCTCCCATCACTCAGGTTTTTTAAGGAAATACCCATCGGCCGCTGCTAAGAAACTAGAGATGAAGCTGTATGGGCTTTTCCTCATCTCTGCAAATGGAAAAATGTGTAGGATGAGTCATGTCTGTGCAAAGATCAAGACCTCACGTACCTGTAGCCAGGTACATTACATAATGCTGTTGTGTCAGGTCTCAGCAGCCTAAACATTTGGAACCCCAATCCAGATGGGGATTCTCCTGGGCAAGACTCCCCTGCATACAAGTGAAGCAGATCTCCCACTACCCCCTCCGAGGAAGTCGACAGACAACCACCTAGCTAAAAATGCTTTGAGAGCTCTGGGAAATGTCATGTGGCTGTGCACTAGGGAAACTGTAGTTGTAATTGATTGCCTCTGCTGTGCACCTTAGCTTCATTTCAAGGAATGGGATTGTATGGGTCTTACCTATGTGTTCCTAGAATCCCACAGCAGAGGATGGCTTAAAAGTTGTAAATGTGCAGAAGTTACCTCAGTGTAGTCATTCAAAGTACAGAAAATTGCGAATTCTGTTATAGGAGTCTGAATTGATCTTTCCATGGACCAGACTTTCTACAGGCAGCAGCAGACAGAAATGCCTTTCACGTGCTGCTGACTGTCCTCATTTGGAAGAACCAAAGTGGTGCCACAACAGATTAATTCCTGATCTGTTTAATCGTTGTTTGTTTCCACCAACATTGCAAAGGGAGGGAAACAGTTGGGAGTCTTCTTTATGTTGTAATCATGGAATATATGAGCAAGCAAAGTTTTTAAAATAATGTTTTCTTGGAGGTGTGGAACTACTGCAGGTGTCAGAAATGAGCACCACTGGCTGTGAGGCAAAAAACATATTAGCAAGTTACTTATGTTGGCCAAAGTTCCATTCATTCCCATTGTGAGCCTTGGCTTTGTTTTGCTAATTTTTAATCTAAATATTTGTATTCAGAGTTCTGTTCTTCAAAGGCAAATGCTTTTGTTTTACCTAGTTCTCACAAATTTATTATGTTGAAAATCCCTTGTTCTTTAACTGCACAGCATGTGTGAGCCATATAGGACTAACGCTTGTTAAAATTTTTAGAACACCTGGGGCAGTTGATGCTCGTACTTAATAAATGGAAAGTGGGCTGGGACTCAGGGAGTGGTTTGTTTAGGTTACCTGGACCTGGTTCTGGTTCCTTTGTGCTAGAGTGCCCTTCTTTCTGTGAACCTTGCAGCCTTTCCTTCCTCCAGAAGTGCAGAGCAAACATGTTCTAGCTGGAAGCTCACGGTTCACATTATGGGCAGTGCAGCTGAGGAGAGAGAAGTTGCCATTTTGCAGTGCAGTTGTAGCTGCTTGGCTTTCCTCAGCTGTGGGTGGTCTTCAGGGAGCTGAGGCAGTTCTGGCAGATCACACTGCAGAGTGAGCATGGAGGACGGAGGGAAAGGTAAGGGTTGGCAGGCTCCCTTACAAAGGGTTGTGTGTTTCCCAGCAGTGCCAGGTGCTGAGGGGACACTAAAATTTTAAAGCTGGTGTCTTTTGCAGAGTTAAACAAAACAAAGTGAAGCTACTATGTAGATGGGGTGATGTGTGACTGAGAAAGCAAATATTATACATTTGGTGTTTTATAGCTTAGTTGGGGATCAGTAAGACATACCATTAAATGCAGAAAGCACTTACATGGTTTTTTAGAGTTTTGGAGTGAGAGGGAATAGATGAATGTCTTGGTATGCTCTCATCTCTGTGCCTTCATGGTGCAAGGTGAATTGCAGTTCTCTTTGCAATTATTCAAAGTATAGATGATTCTTGCCTCGGGAGGTCTTGGTGCTCAGTCTTGTGGT
Source organism: Promerops cafer (assembly GCA_013398275.1). NCBI lineage: Eukaryota > Metazoa > Chordata > Aves > Passeriformes > Nectariniidae > Promerops > Promerops cafer. Next base: position 3,425,344 of record VZSE01007886.1, read on the forward strand.
ACTGATGAGCTAGGAGAGTACATTTCTCTGCTGTGACATGGTGTATTTGTAGCTAGAACTGTAAAACCTGCACAGTTCTTGCAGTATTTAATTACTTTTCATGGACTAATGCATCAAATTTTTTTCTGCTTCATATGCAAAATCTCTTTTTGCCCCAAAACCTGTGCAAAAATGTACAGTAGGCAATTACGTCATTTATGCTTTTTCCATGTAATGTGGAGAGAAGAGTTGACAAGGGTGTTCTCTGAGGGAGAACATGGGAAGTGGGTTGCAGTAAGAAGATGATCCCGGAAACCTCTTGGATCTGGACAAGCACAAATTGCATATGAATGAATGGGAGCTGGCTGGTGCTGCCATCTCATAAAAGTTGTTAGACCAGAGATAAATATGAATTCTTGTTTTCTGGTTCTTGTCCAAACTTCCAGTTTGATTTGGTGATGCAGGTGTTCCAGGTTTGCTGGAGTTCCATGTAAATTCTCATTTGCCTTTTAGCTGTAACCCATCTGACTGACACTAACTGCTGTTGATTCTTCTCTGCAGATTTCTTCTCCAATCCCTGGAAGATCTGGACAACAGTTTAAGGAAACTGAACTCTCGCTTGTTTGTCGTGCGAGGGCAGCCAACAGATGTCTTCCCAAGACTCTTTAAAGTAAGAGAATAATTTTTTGGAGCATAATGCAGAAAAATTGGTGACCTGGTGCTAAACTTGCTTTCACTCCCTAATGATTGGTGATTCCGTTGGCATCTCTTTAACTATAACTAGTTCTTCCCTATAACAAACTTTCCTCCTTAACTACAACTAACTAACTACTATCTATAAGGGCCAGTTTGGGAGCCACATCTGCACCTGAACTCAGACTGGTGAAGAAATGTAGCTGTAAGGTGTAACCTCATATCAGGGTGCTCAAGCTTCTCTTTTTGGATGGTGGTCTTGAACTTTGTTTCTCTAAGTCACCTCTCACCGGGCTGCTCTGTGACACACCGACCCTTCTTTGTTGAGAGCTTCTTCCCTAGTGGCTACTTGCTTACTGCAGTTTTTACTCAGAAAGACTGCTGTGTCCATAGACCTTTACAGACAACAGAAGAAAGTACACTGATCTGTATGTGAATTGCAAATAGGATTTTGTGTTAAAATTTTATGGTGACAGACCTTCCTTTTCTTTTTCTATTCAGGACTGCAGTTTAGTCATCTCAGCAGCAGGATATAGCTTGGGTCCAAGCTTCCTGCTGATGTACTGTTTAGGATGTGGAATATGCAGTTACCTTGGTGATCAGTAATGGATTAGTGGGGTACATTTCTAAAGTGATATGTCAGTGCTGCAGATGTCAGGGCTTACAAGAGCATCTCCTTGAATATCAGGGATTCTCATATGCCATTCTTCTCCATCCTGCTCTAAGATTGTATTTCCCAATGTCTTTGAAGCTTTTTGGCAATGTCTTTGATAGTGTTACAAAACTAAATGAAAAAAAAACCATGGCTCCCAGTAGCTGTATGAGTTGAGGGTGTCATGTGGGCTGTGCCTTACATATGATTGACAGAACTAGTGTCCCCCAAATGCTACTGTAGACCAGCTGCCGAGAAGGAGGGGTGAACTTGAATCTGTACCTTCCTTCTGTAAATGGTTCTGATGTGTATTTTCTGGAGGAGGGCAGTTAGTACTGGGGAGGAACTGGACTGTGCAGATGAGAAGGGGCACTGATACTTATTTTGGCTTCTTCACCTTAACACAGGACACAAACTATGTGCTGCTTTTAGTCTTTTCAGAGTCTGGATTATTTTTATCTTTTGATCTGCAAGTAAGTTCCAGCTAATAGTAGTTCATGCCCCCTTTAGTTCAGGGTATTCACAGGATAATTAAAACTTTATTGGAGAAAAATGCTCATTTGGTTAAAGAACAAAAACTAATTGGCAAAGTCTGAAGTTTGGAGAGATTGATTGTGTAATCAGCCAGAACTGCTTTTTACTGTAATCTGTTTTGTCTGGGCAGGTGAGCTGATGAATATCTCAGATGTGCTATAACAGAGCTGAAAAAAGTAGAGGGAAGTTCATGCTATTACATGGTAAATGTATGGCTTTGGTAGGGATTGAGGCCTCTCCAGAGCTGCTGCACTGAACACTTAATTAGCAGCAGCTCATGCCTTGCTGTCAGCTTTTGTGGATAGCAGAGTTATGTCACTTTTGCTATTGCAATACTTAGACCTAATGTAATTTCTGCTCTCGCTGCCAGCAGCTGAGCTATGTTGTCATTAACACTCACTGGAAAGGCACTACTGTGTATGGATACCATGACAAGTGTACTTGTTAGCAATGTGTTAACCTTTGCAGAAGTGTTTGTCTCACTTCTTCCGAATAAGCATCTGTAGTTTTACCTCTTCTGTAAAAGTGCACTGTTTGTTCACTGAAGTGTTTTCACAATCCCTTTGGTGTTTTTTTTCCCCTACAATTTTGCTTTGCTCTAGGTTAGATACTAAGAGGAAAGCTGTCAGTTATGACTTTTCTTTTGTATATCTGCAGCAGTTTGCTGTCATACAGGTAACAGGTTTTCTGGTTGGTTGTGCTCTGCTTCCTGTGTACTACTGCATCACCTAGAGCAGTGGCCTTCTCAAAACTGCAAGAAATACATGCATTTAAAGTGTTGGATGCTTACCTAAAATCCCTGTAAGCCTTAATGGTTTTTTATTCCATTCCATTCTTTCAAGGTAGTTATGTGTATTCCTTTGAGACCAAATCCATGTTTTCCAAGCCTTCCAGTTGATACTGGCTTTCCTACAGAAGAAAGAAAAGTTTAAAATGAAGCTGTTAAATCACATAAAAGCAGGGCAGGGCCTGGAATGTGTCTGTCTGACCCCTGCTCTGAGTTATGGATGCTGTCATGTTCTTACTTTGAAAAATGGGTGGAGGATCTCTTTAAGATGTACATTCATTGGTACATAACTGGTTAATTTCTCTGTCCTTTCTAAAATTAATTTTAGGGCTGAATCTGCAAGTTTAGAAATGTAGGTGGCTTGTTTTCCGCTTCTACATCTCCTTCCCCATCTTTGGCATTATTTTTAATGGTCTTCAGGGAACTAACCACATTTGTTCTTTGTGCTTTGCTTCTGTTTTGCAGGTAGAAAAGTCTCCTGTATATACAGGGGTGATTTAGACTGTGTCACTTGGAGAATGTGGTTCTTAAGTTGTGTGAGGGTTTTTTTAAATGTCTGTAGATTTCTGGTTGTGTTTGCTAAACAAATCTGTGGGCTGCTGCTCTGCGTGATGGATGTCTTGGGAGGGTCGCTGTGGAAACCATTAAACCTCTTCTCATAGGATTCATTTTCTGAGGGAAACTAGGCCATAGACTTTGAGAACAATCTGTGCTCTAGAAAAGCCTGGAAGAGGCTGAGTGCTCTTTCATAAGGCCTATGCCATGTAATTTGTGAGGGATCTATTAAAGGTATGAAGATCAGAATAAGTGCATGGCTTGACTAGGGGGATTGGAAATAAGTGATCTTTAAGGTTCCTTCCAGCCCCAGCCATTCTATAATTCTGCAATTCTAAAATAACTCCAAAAAGGCAGGACTTTAAATCTGAATTGCAGTATCATACTCTACTGCACACACCAGAAAGGTTCACTCAGTTGCTGTCCTATGTCCTGCAATTTCCTCTTTCTTTCTGTTTGGGAGGGACATTGGTTTCCTATTGTGTGATGTCTTTAAAGAGACATCAGGAAAAATTTAGAATGTATTGGTTTTACTTAATGTCACCACATAAAAACACAGGGGGGTTAGCAGAACTTCTGTTGAAAGAGTTTTCTGAAATGCTTTTTTTCTGCAAATGCTGGAAGAGGATGGTAAGGTTATTTCAGGACAGCATGTGCAACAAAATGTATTGGTAGGCTCAGGGACTGAGCTGAAACCCAAGAACAGTAATAGACAAGAACTGAATGTCTTCTGATGTGTTTTAAACCTGACATCTACAAATTTGCTTAACAGATGTGATGTTTGCTAGAGCTGATAAAATTGTTGATTCTTTGCTTATCTCAAATCTAGATTGCTGTTCCTCACAGCAACACTCTCAAAGCTTCCAGAACTTTAAACTACTCAGGAATTCTGAAATACTCATTTGTAATTGTGCTGGTTAGAAATAGTCTTCTGTTTGACAGCTGGGTGTATTGTTTTCCTTGCAGGAATGGGGAGTCACTCGTCTCACCTTTGAATATGACTCAGAGCCGTTTGGAAAGGAGAGGGATGCAGCTATCGTCAAACTGGCCAAGGAGGCTGGTGTGGAGGTGGTGATAGAGAACTCCCACACCCTCTATGACCTGGACAGGTACGGGGAGAGGAAGGGCAGAGGTGCTGTCTGGGCTAGGCTGGGATTGTCATGTCTGCAAAGACCTCAGTCTCTTCCATTACACTGATCACTGTCATCCTAAGTGAGCCTATAAGGATTACTCTGCACATTCCACTTTTGATTAGAACACGTCAAAGTGCTGACAGTGACGTGAATGTACAGAAAGGTGTTGCCTCAAGCTTATTAAACTCTGTACTTGAGTGTCATTTAATTTGCTCAGCTGTGTCCTATTGATTGCTCTCCTTGAGCATGTCCTCAATGTATGGACTGCTTTTTATTTGCTTCATTGTAATAAAGGTAGTTGAGCTGTTGTCTCAAACAGGTTATGAAAGCAGGGCTTTTAACCGATGGATGTGTCAGGACAGCTGGAAGAAGTAAAACAAGGTAGATTGGGACAAACTTTCCTTTTTCTAAAACCTGAATGCTTTGTCTTTGTTGTGTGTTTGCTGTGTTTGTTGTTTTGATGTTTTTATATATTTACTTATACATATAATTTCTATATACATGTGATTTTAAACAGTGGTGACAGCTAAGACTCTAGGGTATGCTTGACTTCAAAGTCAGTACAGTGTTTTAGTACTATTCTTACAGGTTGCTTGCTTTTTTTTCTTTTCCCCCTTTTTTTTCCCCTTTTCTTTCTGATGTGACTTGTGCCAGTAATGCTGAATGCTGATTTTCTCCTATAAATCTTTAACATCCATCATTTCCTATGGGAAGGAGCTTTGCAGTTAGCACATACTATGAGGAAATGTTTGTCTCTGGAGTGAGGAGGTTTCTTGAACCTGTCTCGTGAGCAGGTGCTGCTTTCTAATTCTGCATTAGAAGACCATGTTTATTACCAATGTTTATTAGATCTTCACCCCTCCAATGTCAATGGCCATCACGTTCTTCTTCATGTCACCTATGTCTTTTACAAAATGGAGAGTTTCAGGTGGAATCTGTTCTAAATCTCTCCTAAATGTTATCACCTTTCTTTATACTTCCAGATATTTCTAGAGGTGGAGAGCAGTGGTGAAAATGATGACTAGTGTGCAAAACGTAGAAGCAGCATGGATTTTTGGAGTGCTATAATGTGTCCTGTCTTTTCCTAAAAGTCATTGGCATTATTTCTGCTTTTTCTGAGTGCTGCTAAACATTCATCTGATGTCTCAGGGCTTCCTTCCAGAATGGTCATAGCTATTTGAGAGGCTGCTACTGTATAAATAAGTTTAAGATTGCATATGGAGAAACAATATGACCAACACTGCAATTTCATCTGATATTTTTGGCAGCTGGCTATGTGGTATATAGGGAAATTTTTAAGTTGCATTTTATCTTTAGCTATCCCAGATAGCTTATTGCGTCAGTAAACTTTATCATCATGCTCTTTTTTGTCCCTTCACAGATATTTTGTAAAAAATACTGAGCAGCACAAGCCCTAGCTCAGCTCTGTGTAGGATTTCTCTTCCTGTTGGAAAAATAGATTCCTTCTCTAATTCTGTATATCAAAGAATTTTCTGTCTGCATGGACCTTTTCCTTTTTTGCAAATTATTGTGGTTTCTTTAAATTTTTTCAGTGAGGAATTTAGTCCGATGGCTTCTCAAAATTCACAGAGGATATATCAACTAAATCTCCCTTGCCTCAGGCTCAAATGTCTCTAATAGATTTTCAGGCACAACTTCCCTTTTACCAAGGCCAAATTAACCCTCCAACATATTGCATATGTCCATGCATTCACTGTTTCCATTAGTATTTTCTACCCATCTGCCTAATGCTCATATCAGTCTATTAATTTGTCCCTCTGATGCCCCTGAAATGCTTTAAAAATTTGTAGTGGTATTTACTTTTTTTTTTCCCTCGCAGTATTTGGACAGTTTTATATTACATGTAGCAGCTATTAGTTTGTGTATTTCATGACATCCTTTACAATTTCTGGGTGAATATTTGGTGGTCCTGGCAAGCTTTTCAAGCATAGCATTGTTTTGTGGCACTTTTTCCTGTTCTTCCAATCTGTCACAGCATCTGATACATTTTCTTAAAAAAAAAAAAGTCATAACCTCCCTAGATACCTCCATAGTGAATACACCTGCAAAAATATATGCAGGGGTTTTCTTGTGCTGTTACAGTCTCTCCTTTCTTTAATGAGCTGATCACCTCTTGGCCCTATAAATATCTTGGAGTGTCTGTAAAGGGGATGTTTTTGGTTGGGTTTTTTTTTACTACTTACCCTTTTTTGAAAGGTTTCTCAAACTTTCATTTAGATTAGGAGGTGCAAGAAGGCTGTAGTTTTTAATTTAACCTACCAAAGTTTCTATCTTTGTCTTAATTTTTCCAAAAGATTCTGCCTCTGTTGTCTTAGCTGATGCTATTCTTTAATTGTTTTGACTCTTGTGATCTTTTTGAAATACTTTTTCATATCTGTATGATATTGTTGCTCCTGGAAGAGTGTTAAATTGATGCATGCTAAAGTCACAGAGCAGGCAAGTGATAACTAACATTTTCAGCTATACCTTAGCACTGTCTAAGACTAAATCAATAATTAACACTCCTTGTGGGTTCTTGATTTCTTGTTTCATGGAGCAGTCATTTATGGCAACTAGAAAACTGGATTTTAGCAGGTGATGGGGTGTGATAGATACCCAGTCTGTGTGGATGTAGTGGAAGTCTCCAGTTACGCTGACATTTCTTGGTTCTTGGCATCTCTGAGATTTCTCAGCAGGTGGTAATACAGTTTTGATACTGTATTTCTCCTGGAAGCCTCAGAGTATCTCTCCATCCAGCTTCTAACTCACGGTATGTGTTGTCCCTCTGCTTACCCTAATGTTTTTCCTGCATAATTAGGAGGTTGTAATAATACCTGGTGGTGGCATTCTACTTCTCATCGTTCTTTAATCAGGTTTCTGACAAGATTGTCATCCCAGTTTCAAACAATTTAGACTAATCTTTCACTCCTACATAAATGAATCCAGCACTTCTCTTGTCCCCTGCAGTGTATTCCTGGTACCACCTTCACCAGCTTCTTTTAAACATTTGCCAAGAGCCTGTTCAGTTAACTTGTGAATTTGGCCAGTTTTACCCAGTGGGAAGATTACAATGTGCTCCTTGTTGGCACTGCTAGCATAGCTGTGTGATTATCAGAGCATCTTTCACGTCCTCTTCCCCAAAACAAGGAGAGGGGTGTAGAAAATGAACATCAGTGCTGGTAAATACTCCTAAGAAAATCTGGGAATTCCCAGTGAAGACGGGCAATGTTCAGAATGTAGAAGTCAGACAGAAAAGATAATCTCTTGGATATCAGCTTAGCCTACTCATAAGCCTTTACTTGACAATTATTCTGTCTGACAACTTCCAGATGACAGGTTGTTTTGCCTCTTCTCTGGATCTGCCTGTTTTCTCCTCCTTAGGATCTAAATCCTTTGTAGTGCGTTTACAGATGGTCAGCACTGTGGTTTCTGTAATCCCAGGGAGGCTGGGTTGTTCAGTGGGAGTAGTTTAGGTCAGAAAAGAACACTGTGATCTTGTGTGTTTGTAGCGTACATCAGGATCACCTTTTCCTCAAATACCCTAGCCTAAGGCTGAAATGACAGTAGAATGTGTTCTCATAGGAGCACGTACTATCTTAAAGGAACCAAGCATAGGGAAGCGTGCATGCCTTGGTGCTTCTGCAGTTCAGTACACTATGCCAAAAAGGTGGGTTATTTCAAACTTCTACCTGCCATATCTTACCCTCTCCTGTCTTGTGTGGTGCTCTGGTGTCAGGTGTTTTCCCCCACTGCCGATACCCAGCCTGTCATCAAGTCACTTCTTCATCTCTCATCTTCTCAGTATGTGTTTCTGCGGACGCTGAATTGTTTGTTCTTTGTTCAGCATCTGCTGGATGGAGAGATCAGTTGGTTATCTCTCCATCTCCTCTCTGAATCTGTAGAAATACCCTTTGTTCTACGTACACAGAGCCCTCCATGAGCTCTCTGGAGCAGGAATTTGGATCAGAGCAATTGCATAAGCTGGCGAGGCTAATGAAATAGTCCGCGTGAATTGGTACTGGGGGTGCGCTGGGCAGCCTGCGTGCCGAGCGCTGGCAGCCAGCTCTTCTTCCCACAAGGAAGCGGGGGAGCACATTCAGTCCCTTGCCAGAACCCAGCCTTGTCATTTGCAAGGGAGCTGAGGTGTCAGGTGTTTGAGGCCAGCAGCTTTCCTAAGCCCATTAGACATCCTGCAGGGACACTGCTGTGGAGATGATTCAGAAGCTGACACCTGTGAGGGCGTGCATTCAAGTCTGCAGACATTGCTGTCACAGGTGACTGACTACAGGATACCTTATAATCATAGCAGTGTTGGAATTGTTTGGTCAGGTGTGGGTTGCCTGCTTTCCTGAGGTGAAGTGTGACTGTGTGGCTCATGGTCAAAAAGACCTTCATAACTTCTGGCAGCAAGGTACTACTGTCAGATAGTGCTGGGCAGCATATTGCTTGTTTGGTAGCACAGCCAGTTTTGGGTGTGCTCACTAAGGTTAGGTTCTGTGTGATGAATACAGTGATTGTCTGTTCTGCTTCAAGAAAACTGGAACAACAGCTGCACGTGGCAAATTGGGCTGGGGGAGATGGGTGAAGTGGGGGTATAAAATCCTGGGGAGGGGCCTCCCATTTTTTGTCATTGAAAGTCCTGTGAAAGTGTATGGCCTGGATTAGAAGGTCAATATGAGAAAGGAAAGGACTCCTGCTTGGGGAGCTTCCTGTACAGTTTTTTGTACAGAAGGCTGAACAGTACTACAATACCCAGTAAGTATAGTATAATATCCCATATTGTGCAATACCCGATATTCAATACTTCTTTTCATGGCAGTATTGTGAAAGGTCCAGATTTAGTGCATAATGCCAGAGTCAGATGCTGTGAAATGTGCAACTTGTCCTAGTCCTATCTTAAAATATTTGTGTCCCAGATCAAATAACTCTTTAGGAATTCAGGAGCTGTACTAGGTAACTTCACTCATATTCACATCCTTGAGGATTTCAAATACACACACTGGCATCCATCTGCTATTCACAGTGATTTGCTCCAAGTAGCCAGCTGTCCACAGAAGTTTTAGCTGTGGATCTTGTACAATGGTGTGGATCTCGGACTGAACAGCAGATTTAGCACGACTGAAAAAAAGAGGCAGTGTGGAAGAAGTAGCTTCCCTGCCCCCATCCCAAGCTCCTCAGGGCAAACATGGTGCAGCTTTGTCAGATTTTCTCTTCCAAGCTCTGAATTCCTATGGAAACAAGTGAGCCTCTCGAGAGTGCTGTAACTGGAAATGCCTCACTTCTCATCCAGTGGAAACACTGATTTTCCGGGGATCTTTGGCTGGTCCTGTTTGGGAACTCACAAAGCAGCCACAGAGAAGAGTGTGGTGGGTAGTATTCCTCAGTTCTGTCATTTCTTGCCGTCTCTTGGGTGGAACATGGAGACAGACAGGGAAAAAGTGCACATAGGAAAGCAGAGGAGATGCGCTCTGGTATGGTGATGCAGGACAGAACGGGTTGGCTGTAAGGGAAATGCAAATACATCTGTCTCTGTGTCTATGTCGGAGTGCTGTGCCCACACCGTGGCCATGTTTATAGCCTGGCACTAAAAATGTACAGTACTTTGCACTCTATGCGCATCCCGATGGCCCGCCCTCCCTCCCTGCCTTGTTCGTTAATGTCTTTATCTTCCAGCGTTTACAACTTCAAAGCAGAAAACCGGGAGGAAACTGCAAGAGGCTTCATTTTTAATCTATTCAGCCGTGCTGCCCGTGGGCAAGGCTCCGCTTCCCTCGGCCGGGGTGTGTGGGAGGGCTTGCTCCCGGCCGGGGGCGCCCCGGTGCGGCGGGGAAGCCGGGTCACCGCGGAGCACACGTGCGGGAGAGCCCGGCGCCGGCGTGTCGCTCCGCCCCGCCACACGTGCGGCCCCGGGGGAAGGGGCGGCACATGGCGCTCGCCGGAACACTCGGCTTTAAGCCCGGCCCCTTGCATAAGCTGTTGATTGTAATGGGTGGGGAAGGCTGCTGTGCTGCAGCTCCTGTGTAAGCTGTGGGGTTGCCTGCCTGAGCTTTATGTAATGCTGGCGATCCCTGTGCTGTCGGCTTTGCTGTTAACTCCTTCCACTCCTACAGGAGAGGCGTTAAAAATGGCATCTTTCAGCCTGGGGAAGTTTACCTTGCCCAGAGGGCTTCTCAAAGCTCTGTCCCAGAAAAATAAGACTGCGTGGCCCCAGCAGGCTGTGGATGCTTGGTGAAGTGGAGGAATGGGGAACCTTGACTGTCTTTTTCCATAGTGTGATCTGACACAGGTCAATACCATGAGACAGGGCTGCTCGTGACCTTTCGGCATGGAGGAGGATAGTGATCTCTCTAATCACAGGGAGAGAGGAATGGTGCAAACTGGGATTTGTCTCATCCAAGATAGGTGGAGGAGGGGTCGCTAACAGGCTGAGTCTTCCGTGTCAGACAAGAAGGAAGTATGGTCAGAATCAGGTTATGATATCACAAGGTGTCAGGGGAACAGATGCATGTCTAGGATTTGCCACCTAGGGGAGACAGAAAGGCATTAATCAGATAGAGATTTCATATGGGGGTCTGATGAAGAGCTCCGAGAGAGAGATATGATGCTCAGCTTGATTCAGCTGGAGCTGTTTTGGTTTTTTTTCCCTATGGAGATGAGGAAGTATGTGATATTTTGTCTTCTGATGTATTTTAGGATTTTGTTTGGTTGATTATTAAAATCCCTTTGAGGCATGCATCAAGTGAAATGTAGGTCTATAGGGATTTCTGTATCCAGAGCGAAAGGCTACCCTGAGCAGAGATAGCAGGGTCCAGTTTGGATGTCATTTCCTTGTGTCTTCTGTGGTAGTGAGGCTGTGTTGTTTCACCTTGTTTATTTTATCTCCAGAATAATTGAGCTGAATGGCCACAAGCCACCCCTCACCTACAAGCGTTTCCAGGCCATCATTAGCCGTATGGAGCTCCCAAAGAAGCCAGTGAGCACTGTAATAAGTCAGCAGATGGAAACATGTAAAGTGGACATCCAGGAAAACCATGACGATGTCTATGGGGTCCCATCCCTGGAAGAGCTGGGTATGTGTCAAGAGTGAAGGCAAGGACTACTGCCAGCTGAAACAGGATCTAGTGGAACTTTTTCCAGTGGCTGGCACATGTTCTCACCTGACATGGGCTGCCTCTAGCCATAGAACGGCCTAATTTTTTCAGCAAGTGCCGGACCTTGTGATAACAGACTGGCGTCCCTTGCACTGCTGTTGATGCCTGGCATCCCCTTTAGCATTGCTCTGAAGTGCTCTGTGTCTGTCCCTGTGTCCTCTGCTATACTGAGCATGTAACCACTGTACTAGGATCTCATGTCCTACCAGCTGCTTTCCTCCTACTGCAGTCTCAGGCATGTTGTGTAACAGACCTGAAGAGGTAAACTGTGTACCAGGTTTAGATAATTTCATTCAGTTATTGCCAAGCGGCACCAATTTGAGAACTTAGCAAGACAAAAGATACTACAAAAATTTATTTCACTCATCCTGCTGTGCCTTACAGTCCTGTAACACTTGAAGAAGGAGAATGAATAAATGAGGCATGAGGAATGCAAGACCTACATCAGGGAAGTGAATCTAAATGCAAGGGAAGAAAGGACTAATGCAGAATACTGTCTGTGTGTCCGTGACTGGTGGCTCCATACCAACTTTATAGGAAGTATCTCCTGGGACCTTAAGGCACAGTTTCAACAGTTGTGTGAAAACATGGGGCTTCACAACAGGTGTATCCTAAGGGCTGCAGTCCTGCATGGATCCACTTTCTTTACTGTCTGGCCAAATGTGAGACTGCCTGTAACCTTGCACTGCTCTGCTTGCTGCCAGGGGAGGCTCCTCTGCCTGCCCAGAGCAGTGCAGGGAGACTGCATTATTGCTTTGCCCTTTGCAGTGGTTCTTTTGCTCTAATCCAGCAATGGATTAATCTGCCAGTGCCTTCCCCAGCACCAGTCTCAGCAGAATAGGAGCCTCACCAGGAGCAGCTGGGCTATCTAGCAAGCTGCTGATGTCGATGGCAAGGTGTTTTGTAAGGCAGAGCTGTGGAGCAGATGTTTCATTGCCAGCTGCTCTGGCCTTTGGAGCAGAGCCCTGTGGGTAGTGCTGACACACCAGAGAGAATGCTGGCTGTGAGCAATGGGGAAAGTCACCATAAGGCTGCCTGAAGCATTGCAGGGAGAGACCCTTGAAGTGCAGGCTCTCCCCATATCCTACATGATTTGCCTGCTGTACAAGGATTAGAGCAGCAAGTAAGCTACATTAGGCAACTGTGTTATGTACTGTCTTGTTGTTGTTAATGCATAATCCCCTATCTATGTCCTTTGTCTAGGCATGGCTTCAATTTTTACAAAGTTCTTTCTTTCAGGCTTTCCTACAGATGGTCTTGCCCCTGCAGTTTGGCAAGGAGGGGAAACAGAAGCTCTGGCACGACTGGATAAACACTTGGAAAGAAAGGTAACCCATTAAGTGGTGATTCCTGCAGACTGTGTCTCCAAATGAAAAATGTAGTGTTGCCCATTACCCCATTCCCTGCTGTTCTTAGCAGTGGTCATAGCATTCACCTCTGGAAAGGAGTGTATGCTGTTGTTGGAGTAGTCCTGTGATCTTAGCTTTTGTGTGGAGCGAGGAGGTCATGGACTTCCTCAGGGCCAAAAATTTAGAGAAGTATATTATTTATGCTGCTGTTTGAAGCACATTGGACTCTTCTCCTTGTTTCTACTTCTCAGTTTTCTCTAGAGGAGTGCAGACTTGGAAATTCTCCTGTTAAGTTGTTTAGTCCCTGCTTCACACTGCACACAATCTCTCTTTATCTTTACCTTAGGTACTAGTGTGAGTACAGGCTTATAAAAGAATGTATCCCCTTGTCCATCAGCGTCTTAATCAGTTGTCTCACTGGCTGGCATTCCTTGTTGAAATAATCAGAGCCCCTTGTTGAAATAATCAGATTTTTTTTTCAATGGGGCTGGTGTTCTTGATTATAGTGCACAAGGCAAACAATTTCAAAGTAATGAAAAGTGACACAGCTGCCAAAGCATGGCTCAATTTTAACCGTTTTGTACTTCTTTAATGCTGGGTGGCTTGATGTCAGCTGTGGAAATCAAAGCATAAATACTTGTGCTGAAGAGGGAATAAATTATCAACATAATGCTACACAAAAGGGTCTGAATTTCCCCTGTTTTCTTGTTCAGTGTGTGAAACGAGATAGACATACCTGGACGTAAACAGTTGTGTTAGCTTGTATCCCTAGGAACTCTCAGGGTTGTTAGCTCCTGTATGCAAAGCAAATTATTCCTCTTGGGCAAAATAACTGACTGGTTTAAATCCTGGAGCAAAGGTTTTGCATTTCTTGAATGGGGCATGGGGGCTGGGATTGCCTGCTGGAGATGTCTCCCAGCAGTGGTTGGAAGTAAATAGAGGAGACTGCTGTCAGATGTGGGTGGCCTCACCACCTGCACAGAGGCTTGCCTTTAGCAGTGTCCCACAAATACAAGGGGTTTTTGGCTCATTTCTCCTGAATCTGCCTAGGCATGGGTTGCAAATTACGAAAGACCAAGGATGAATGCCAATTCATTGCTGGCCAGCCCTACAGGACTCAGTCCCTACCTGCGTTTTGGCTGCTTGTCCTGCCGCTTGTTTTACTATCGTCTCTGGGAGCTGTATAAGAAGGTAAGACAAAAGGTTCACCTGGAGGGCAGGTGGGGTTTGAGCATATATAGCATGATGCTGGTTGCCAGACAGTGTGCCAGAATTGGTGCAAAAGATAAGTTGCCTCCCTAGTGTTTGACTGTTGGGCTGAGCCTGTTGCTACTACAAGAGGAGGCTTTTGGGTAAGAAAGTAATTCTCCTGTGTGTACTCATGCAGGCATTAAATCTGGTGGTACCTTGTTCTTCAGTCTGAACTTCTGTGTTATGAGCCATGTAGAGCCTTTTACTGTTAGTTTTACATCATTCCAGTCACTTGTCATTGTACTGAGTAAACCTGTGTCAGTGCTCTGACTTCACCATCTGGGCTTTCTGATAAGGGGTGATCCGGCGTTGAGCTCCTTTATGGCAGTGGTCAGTAGCTGACTTGGGAAATGTGTGTAGATGCATGGGTGCCTCGCAGCTCAGCTTCATGAAGGCAGTCCTTCTGTGCTTGTGAACGCCCGTGTTCCCTGTCCACAGGTGAAGCGGAACAGCACACCCCCCCTCTCTCTGTACGGACAGCTTCTGTGGCGGGAGTTCTTCTACACAGCAGCCACCAACAACCCCAAGTTTGATCGCATGGAGGGGAATCCCATCTGCATACAAATCCCCTGGGACAGGAACCCTGAAGCCTTGGCGAAGTGGGCAGAGGGCAAGACAGGCTTCCCTTGGATTGATGCAATCATGACCCAACTGAGACAAGAAGGGTGGATCCACCATCTGGCCAGACATGCGGTGGCCTGCTTCCTGACCAGGGGTGACCTCTGGATCAGCTGGGAGTCGGGAGTCAGGGTGAGTCCTGGCATTTTCAGATATTTGCAGGAGGCCATAAGGAAAACAAAGTCTCCCTGGCACTTGCTGCAAGGATGGGCACACAGGTATGGCTTTTGCTTCATGTATAAAAGGTGCATGGAAGGGAGGATTTGCTAGCAGGCTCTTGGCCAGCCAACAGCCTGACTTCTTTCTGCCTTCGACTGCAAGGCTCTGACTGTATCACAAGCCTCAAGTAACCATAACTAAATGTGCTTGGGATCCACTAGTAAATACAGACTAGGGTTTTGGGGGCCTTTTAGTTTTGGGGGGTTTATTTTGTAAAAACTCTCTCAGTCCATCTGTTTTCTTTGCAAGTTTAATGTCACTTCTTAACTGAACCTTTTTCCTCATAAAATCCATCACCGTGCCGGTCAGGGAGCGCTCCATGACTGTGAAATCTGAGTCTAGAGTCTCTCAAGGAAAGAGGTAAAAGACCCTCCTCTTGGGCCATCTGAAGGGACAGACAGCTCAAACCTACCCAGTGTACATACTGCCCTACACAAAAAGTCGAGGCAGGGGCATCTAGTCACTAAGCTAACAAAGAGCATAACTGAAAGTGCTTCCTAAAGTGCAGCATCTATGCATGGATGTGAGTGAGTTACTGCTGAAACCTTTTTGCTTCTCAGTGATAGTGTGCTCTGGGACCTTCAGGAGGGTTCTTTCTTCTTGCTTTGGTGCACATTCTTCTGTGCAGCATCCTCTCCTTCCCAAAGTTGGTGCTTTTACACTCGTTATGCCTGCCGGGTTAGGATCAATACCCAAGGCTTGCTGCAACACTAGGTAGTGATTTAGTCTGTAGCTGCATGAGAGATAAGCCAGCACTTTATCGGTGTGAGCAGACCACGCCTCCCTAAGTGAAAGTGTCAGGAAGTGAGATGCATTGACTGGCCAACTGACTTCAGCCAGCAGATCACCTCTGTGCTGCTGCTCTATTCTCATAGCTCAGTGCCTGCCATTTGAAATAGCATCTTGGGTCCTACTGCCACAAAGTCCTGCCCAGGGAAGGTCTCAGTGCCTTTTCCTCCAATTGCTGCAGGTGTTTGATGAGCTGTTGCTGGATGCAGATTTCAGCGTGAATGCAGGCAGCTGGATGTGGCTCTCGTGCAGCGCGTTCTTCCAACAGTTCTTCCACTGTTACTGTCCTGTGGGCTTTGGACGTCGCACAGACCCCAGTGGTGACTATGTGAAGTAAGTGATGTTACTGGAGCTGATTTTTGTTTCTGGACCTGTAAGCCAAAGTCAATCAGTGGCTTACGGGTGCACGGCACTCTCTGTGCATTGTGTGTGCTACGCTGCTTTTTACTTGTGTTGCAGGAGGTATCTGCCCAAACTAAAGGGTTTCCCCTCAAGATATATCTATGAACCATGGAATGCTCCAGAGTCTGTGCAGAAGGCAGCCAAGTGCATCATTGGGGTGGACTACCCCAAACCCATGGTGAACCACGCAGAGACCAGCCGACTGAACATCGAGCGCATGAAGCAGATCTACCAGCAGCTGTCACGCTATAGGGGCCTCTGTAAGTACCAGCAATTGCAAAAGTTTGTGTCTTTAGTAGGAGATAAAATGCTGGGAGGAAAGGTCATGATTTAAAATACGTATTATTTGTCTCTCTGGCCTGTCCTTGCAAGAGGAAGCAGTGCCTGCCAAACCTGCTCAATTGGTTTCTAGGGAGAGCTCCATTATGTTCTCAGACAGCTAAGAGTGGAGTTTGTTTAGGTCTGAGAGCTGCTGATAGCATGGCACCATCCATATACCACCAATGGTCCATTTCTTCACTTTGTAAGAAAACCTAAGCAGTGTATTCTAAACAAATTCACTGCTGGATCACTGTAGTCAGCACTGGGTCAGTGCAGCTCTGAACTCCTGCTTCGGGATATGGATGCGCTGGTTGGTGATCACTAAGGTATTTCTGTGAAAAGCTTCTCTGAGCCCAGGTGGGTTTTGTTTCTTAACTAAGATCCTTTTGCCGTTCTCTAGGTTTACTGGCATCCGTCCCTTCATGTGTGGAAGATCTCAGTGGCCCAGTCACAGACTCAGCTTCGGGGCAGGGCTGCAGCACCAGTACAGGTGAGTTGGAGCTATTTGTGTGCATTTGATTTTCATGTCACCTTAAAGGTTATAGGCTGGAGAGGATCCTTTTCCAATAAGAAGAGGATGTGTAGCTAGGAAAACATAGATTACATTCACATTCCTTTACACATTCTTCAGAAGTCCCCAGTGAGCCTTCATTTCTAAAAGGGCTGAAGAATAAGAGTTCATTCATGTGAATCTTTTATTGCCTGTATGGGGTCATATGCAGCCACTTGAAGGAGAAGTGCAGATCACTGTAGGATTAATCAGGTATAATTAAGCTGTCCTCGTCAAAGGAGGATACTTTTGTGTTTCTTCTGGGTGACTTAATTCTGCTTTTAACAAAGATTTTTTGGTAAAAGTTTTCAGGGAGGCTGTGACCAAATGTCTCTGTGCTTGTGCAGTGTTCTTTCTCCCAGCTCTGTGGCAGGTTAGGCCAGGGTGTACTTGTGAGGCCATCTAAACACATCTAACGATTGCAGTGACTCTTTTTCCTTCTACAGCAGTGAGGCTGTCTCAAGCAGACCAGGCTTCTCCAAAACGCAAACACGAGGGAGCAGAAGAGCCGTGCCCTGAAGAACTGTACAAACGAGCCAAAGTGACAGGTCTCCCTGCTTCAGAGATCCCTGGAAAGAGTTTGTGATTGTGAGTACTTCCTAGTGTGAACTGGCTTAAACTACCTGGTTCTGGAAGCTAAACAAGGCTCAATCTTTACTCCCACCATTTTAACAAAATGGACTTCCTTGTGGAGGGATGTGTAAGGCTCCTCAGTGTAATTCCACAGCCCAGAAATACAGCAGTGGTCTGCCCGCCAGTTGTTTGGATTTTGCATAACACGCTGTTAGCCCCGTTGTCCGGTGGAGAGCGGTGCCCTGCTGCTGGAGCTGTCACAGAGCACGGTTGTTGGTGCATTTGCTCTTGTGAGGCTGCTTCTCCTTTCACAGAGTGGGCTCACAGCCACGTTTTCCCATCTAATGTGGGTATGGGCTAGAGCAGGAGAGCAAGCAGGTCCGGTCATCTGCCTGCAATGCTCCAGATCCCAGGAGGGAAGGAGCTGGTCACATGTTCTGCCAACTTTTCAGTATGACAGGGGAGGTCAAGGCAAATTCTCTTTTACTTTCTCCTACAGCCAGCAGCAAGCACCTTGCAAGTGAAGAACAGAGGGTGCTGAAGAGGTGACCAGAAGAGTAGGAACTGCTGTCACAGAGGGACTGAACTTGTGATCTGCAACAGAAAATCCAGGGTCTCATATAACAGTGTAATTCCAGTAGCTGCCACAGAACGGCACTGCATTACCTGTGCTTGGGAATATTTGGCTTTCTGGTCTCCAGAGTGCCAAATACATCTCTTCTCAGCTATGCCCAAAATCTGCGCCCATTTTAGAGGGCAAGAAAATTCTGTCAACTTGCTCCCAGGTGTACACTCCCAGGTGTATCTTTCTTTTCTGACAATGGCTCAGTGCACGTGACTTGGTGCATTGATGTCGGAAGCAGCGTCTGCACATCTCAGAAATAGTGAACATCCTTTCTCAGCAATAGTACTTGGTAGTGATGTATGCTGATTAATTCAAATTATAGTAGGAGTTAAGAAGGAAGCTGCTACAATGTCAAAAATAGAGTACCCATCCTGTGAGAGAACAGGGAAAACTCAGTATTTCTTTCATTAGGCTAGGCTGACAAGGAAGGAAATGCTTTCTGAGTAAATCAAGGTAATGCTTATGTGGGATGGAAACAAAATGAAGGTCAACTGCAGCACAAGAATGAATACACTTGAAAGGCACTTAAAGCTTTCCATGCAAAAGAACCTTGCCACTGTGAGGTGAATCGTAGTGCTATTGCCTGGAATGGGCGGCTTCAGAGCTGTTAACATTTGGGGAAGAGGAACTCTCTACAACTCCCAGAAAGGAGGCTGTAGCCAGGTGGGGATTGGTCTCTTCTCCCAGGCAACCAGTGACAGGACAAGAAGACACAGTCTTAAGCTGCACTGGGGGAAGCTCAGGCTGGACATTAAGAAAAAGTTCTTCACAGAAAGAATGGTTGAGCATTGGAACAGGCTGCCCAGGGCGGTGGCACCACCATCCTGGAGGTCATTAAGAGAAGACTGGATGTGGCACTCAGTGCCATGGTCTAGTTGACATATTGATGTTAGGTCATAGGTTGGACTCAATGATCTCAATGGTCTTTTCCAACCTAGTTGATTCTGTGACTCTGAGAAGGAGGAATTCTTCAGAGAATAAGATCACACCTTGATATGAGCAAAGCAGTATCTCAGAATAGATCTGATCCAAGTAATAAGGAAGCTACACCTGGGCCCAGCACTCCACAGCATTTCTTTCCCTGAATGAGAGCTCTCAGATGGAACCTGTGTCTGGTGTGTAGCCTGTGCAGTGCCTCGTACTGATGGAGGATGTATTACACATCAGCTCCTTGAAGTGAGTCTTCCTCGAGTTCAGAGTCCAGTGTCCATTCTGTTTGCTCTTTCCTGTATTGGCGTCTGTGTTTTGAATTTCCACCCAGTAAACTCCTGTACCTGCTCACTGCTCCTCCCTCCGCTTGCATTCACGCTGGTGCTTTGTAGCCTAGCGAGGTGATTGTGTAGCTTTCCTGGTTCTTACCGTACACTCCTTGCCGGGTCCTGTTACTTGTTGGGTCAGCGCAGTGCTGGCAGCGCACCTCTGCCTGCCACCAAAGAGTGCAAGGGAAGGCAGTACTGCAGAAAATTCTCTCTCTGGGCTGTTTCTGAGAGGAATTAGATTGAGTAGCTCGTCCCGTGCAATGTGCTGCTGTTGGCACTGTTTTCATTTGCTGTCCTAAACCTTTCTTCCCTGCCTGACACAGATTGTGTGGGGCTATATGTGAGCTTATGCAGCTAACTGCTTGGGGAGTACAGGAGTTGTCTCCCACTGGGATAAGCAGATTCAGTTTTGGAGCCTGTGTTTGAACCCAGAGCAACAGGGCTGCGAATAGAAACTGAGTCAAATGTACCTGAGAAACCTGAAGTGATTGAATTGAGTCTGTGAATAAATTTAATGAATAGCTGAATAACCTTTCCTTCTCATTCCCTGGGACATTGATCTTGTGTTCTTTTTCCATAGAGAATCCACTGGGCAGACTGAACAAGTAAATGAAGAGTCACTTTTCCTAACCTTACTTTTTTCTAAACTACTATTCAGTCTGCCTGGTGGATAATCTAGTCATCAACAGGTCTCGTCCCCTTCAGTCTGACCCAGCTGTTACTCCCATTGTCTTGGGGGTAGAAAGGTATAAAGATGAAGAGATACTCCCGTACCCCCATCTTCTGCTGCAGAGAGAAGGGGAAAGACATGCACTTTGTACACATAGGTTACAGAAATTGTGACTTCTGTCATTTGGAAAGTTTCATGCTTAGGCAATGGTCTGTAAATAAAACTTTTTATAAATGTCTTTAACCCTCTTTTTGCTGTCATCCAAATTATTTCACTTAGTAAATGGAATTTTTGGGGCTGGATCTGTGGGGGTAAAGAGTCAAAGGGAGGGGAGGCTACGTCTCCTAAGTGATCTACAAGGCTTTGCGGAGTCGGGCGAGATCACATTTGCAAGGTTTCTGTCGGTACCTGGGATATGGATGGTGGTATTTGGAAGAGCTGCAGCTCAGGTAGTAGCACGTGGAGTGACACAAACACATCAGGCCAGCCAAAGAAAGATAAGGGAAAAGCTTCCTTCAAGAAACCTTTTAAGTAGGCTGGGATTCATCCACTCTGGCATCTTTTCCCAACTGAAATGATAAAGGTGGGTAAAACTGTGTGACAAGTAGGGAATGACTGTTCATTGTTCTCGTTAATATTTAGAATTGGGCATGCTTGGTTAAAGTACAAGATGGCAGATTGAACAAGTCTACACCTTGCTTAGCTTTGTGACAAAGTTTTTCCTCAGTTGTGGGTGCTAACAGTTTGAATTCAAAAAGTCTTTGCCAGTTCATGGGGAAAGAAAAAGCCATCAGTAACCATTAGTAAAGATACCATCTTTGTTTCAGAAGCAGCAGAGGACTGCTGGAGGCTGTTGTAAAGAAAGTAGCATGAAGTGGATGCCAGTTTGGGGGTTTCTGTTTCCTGTTTTTTGTGTCTCAGAGCAAGCTGGCAATACCTGACCTGACATATAGGCACCCTCAACACGGGCATAGTGTGAGCTCTCTGCTCAGGCAGAGGGAGCAGTTGCTTTTTGATGCTCTGAGAGCAGTGGCTTTGGGATGCTCCCCAGGGTGGTGTGAAGGCTTTTTTCAGCTGAGGGTGGATACTGGGGCAGAGAAGTCCTACAGAGCTGTGAACAATTGTTCAGCTTGGGTCTCCTGTCAGGGATTGAGCCTTGGCTAATGACTTCTAAGCTAAGTCATGAACTTGTATTTAATACACTAGACTTAGCAATGTAATAACTAGGAAGGACACAGAGTCAAGTTCTTGTGCATCCTGCCATCCTCCTTGGTGCTCCTGTGTAGACCCACTTACTGGAACCTCTATCTTAGCAGAGTTACATGAGGTACATTACTTTTCTCAGTAACCAGCAAGACTTAGGATGGGCACGTAGCCATGCAGTTCCTTGTCAAGGTTCAGCAGTGGGGCTGATCTGGGACAGAAGTGCCTCAGTTCATGGTATTGCTGAACTGTTCTCTTGTTCCTGGCAAGGACCTTCTGGTCTTGAGAAAGTAAAACCTCAGTGCTTGGGGTGGCTCACACCCCATGGCAAAAACCTTTTGAAAACAGCAGCCTTAGAAGATGATGAGCCAGAATGACAGTAAACTCAGTTGAGCTATTTCTAGCCAGAGTATATTAATGTGAATTAAAGCTGGAGAGATTGGGTTTGAGGCTTCTCCTCTCTGCTGGCCAGGATAACTGTTTTACCTGTCAAAGGAATGATGGTGATACTGCTCAGGATTGGAAATGGCTAACCTTGGATTTCTAGCAGAGACTCGACTGTGCTGATGCTTGAGAAAATTCCCTTCATTCATGTCTCTTCTGTTTGCACAAGGGAGGGGCTGGCTGAAAGGTCTGAAAATGGAAAACACACCTGGATATGAAGAGATGGAGCTGGAGATGTGGCCATTTAAGGCAGAGGGGGAAAGAGCAGTGAGAAGGATGGCTGATGGAAAGAGAGCAGTCTGGTATCACAGCTGCATCTGGGTGGAGTTCAGGTGGTTCAGCGGGGGGAAGAGGAGCAGGAAAACTTCTCTCAGCACGTAACCTATCCTCAGGTTTCCTTTAAGGTTGAGTTGGTCTGAAGTGAACCTGATGGTCAGTTGGACAATTTGAAAGAGAAAAATCTGCAGATGCCTTGTGAGCAGAGATGCTGGCTAGGATGGAAGTGCTGTCTCTTAATTTGCAGCAGATGTGTGTGCACTCTCCCAGGGGCCCTGTGCTCTGCTGTGCATCTAAGGAATAGACCTGACTGACAGCAGTGCAGCTGGAAAGGTCAAACTGGGTCTCCTGCCAGGCCAGCCTGAGCCAGGGCTGGCAACCTGACTAAAGGTCAGGTCACTAAGGGGTGAGCTTTTGGTGCTTGGCATCCAAGCAGAAGGTGAGCTGCAGTGGTGGTGATCTGGCTGTGGGACAAAGCAGCATCCTTACCTCCTGCCCCAGGTCAGAGGCCAAATAACAGCCATGCTGCAGAGAAATCATATTTTGGTAGGTGGGGTTTGTGCTTTGAGATGGAGTATATCAAAGCTCCCCCAAGGCTCCCTGAATGAATGCTGGTGAGTCTCTTGGGTCCTGCATGTAACACAGTTCAGTCTGTGCATCCAAAGGGCAAAGGGGGCATTTAGATTGCCCTCAGGAGGCTGCCCCAGAGTTACCTGCACATGGTGACCCCAAGGGTGTGTGCTTGTCTCCATGCTAGTCCAAGAGTAACATCTCTTTCCAGTTTGTCTGGCAGGAGACTAAGACTTCTGAGTGAGAGCAGGACTGTATGCCTTGGAGGGCTCTGCTTGCTCTTCTCTGGAGGAGCAGCTGACGTCCTGGGTGTTGGCCAAGAACTAATACCATCTCCTCAGTGGCAGTCAGCTCTGCGGTGTGAGAAACACTGATGGGACCGGATGTATCTTCGAACTGCTAAAGAAGTGCCACTCATGCCATCCAGGACTGTCACAGACAGGGACTGGGACCACAGTGGGCACACAGGGAACAGGGAAAGTTCTCCTCTTCAGGTACAGAAGTAGCCTTGGGATCTAAAAATACTGATGCTGTCCACCTCTGTGCGCAGCACAACCTGCGCTGTTTTGTGAGATAGCCTGCAAAGCATGGGGAGGAGAGGCAGGGGAGAGAAACCTGCTCAGGCCGGTAAGGAAGAGTAGCAGCAATCAGTACCCACCCAAGATAAAATGCTTCTTGGGACATAGCTGGACACAAAAGTGGGTCTGCCCTTTCTGGGAGAGACCTGAAACCTTGAGATGCATTTTTTTCCCTCCTTTGTGTTTGTGGAAGGTGTGTGTACGCTGCTTTTTAAATTCCCTTTGCAGTGCTTGCAGCCCTGGTAAGCTTCAACAGGGACAGGGTTTGTACTGGGGCTGCTAGACGTGTTGCCAGGTGCAGCAAACATGCCATGGGTGCCAAATCGCAGGTTGTTCCTGCTGTTCCTGCTGCCTCCAGGCACCTCCCCGCTGCCGAAGAGACCCCTACGAGTGGCCCTCTGTGTCCAGCCCCTCGCCCTGGGCTGCTGCCTGCCCGCTCGGCCAGCCGGCCCCGCTCCTGGGGGTGCTCATCCCGGCCTTTGGAGACCCCGGCCGTCCCCCGCACCTGCCCTTGAGGGTGCAGCCTCCAGCTGCGGGCACAGCTGGGGGCGGTCCAGCTGCGGATGCATCCGTCCCGCCGGGGATGGTGTCGGGGTGCGAGGTGACGCTTCCATCTGTGCCGTGCCTGTCCTGCAGCTGCCGCCGGGAGCCGCGGGATGGAGCCTCCGGGCCGCGCCCCCGCCCCCCCCGCCCCGGCGGCAGGTATGTCCCTCCCCGCCGGCACCGCCAGCATCCCCCTCCCTTCATCCCTCCTTCCCTGCCTCCCTCCCTCCCGCCCGCCCTCCGCCTGCATGGAGAGAGCCACAGAATGGCGGAGCGAGAGAAAGGAGCTGCATCCCCGCCCGCCTCCTCACCCTTCCTGGGGCTGCACCTCGCCTCGCCCCCCAATTTCAGGTACCGGCCGCCGTCCCCCCGCGGAACCGTCTCGGGGCTGCCCCTGCCCCCTGGCCGGGGCAGCGCTCTCCATCTGCTGCAGCCCCCGCCCGCACTGCTG
>VZSE01007886.1:3449535-3463664 GCA_013398275.1 Promerops cafer
CCCACCGCAGACATCGCTCCAGCCCCCCCATGGCTGCTTAGCCCGCCCACCCTAGCCATGTTGGCCCTCACCCCACACATACACCACTGCAGCTTCCCAGCCCCCGGCTTGGCCTCATCTACCCCTCGCACTCTCCCTTACCTGTCTTATCTCCTCTTCCAACACCTCTTCCTCATGGAAGAAAACAGCTTCATCTCTCTCCCCTCCCCAAGGAAAGACTTTTTCTAGCCCTTTCCTGGAAATCCCAGGTGCTTCTGCTTCCTTCCTGCCCCTGTGAAACAGGAACCCCAAGTGAGACGGTGGGAGAGTGCCAGAATTGATCCTCTTAGCAATACCAAGTGCTCCCATCGATTTGGGATGCAGGGGGCTGTATCTCCTCTGAAACCCAATGAGGCTTGTCACAGGGACTTCCGATGGCATGGGCCAAGCCAGGGATGCCTGGGGATTTTGGAGCCTCTGGTGCCTGCTGAGGGTAGCTCTGGGACAGGGATGTGCTGGGTGGGTAAGGGAGGAGCCCTGCCCCTGCCTTCAGGTGTGGTGTTCACTTGCCATCAGGGGAGGCTTGCTGCTCCTGGCAGCTGTGCCCTCGTCAGCCATTGCTCTCTGCTTGCCTCTGCCACCCAGGGGTGCTGGGGGGGAGCTGCCTGAGAAGGGGGAAGTGGTACCAACTGCTTTGCATGCTGAGATTTTGGGTGGAAAGGAGAGGATGGTCCACACTTGGGACCACAGCTAGAGATCATGCCCTCCTCTGTCAGGCCCAGCCCCTGAGGGTGGGGAACCCGTGGGTCCCCGTGAGGAAACAGATGGGTGTAGTCGAGCAAAGGTGGTGTTCAGGCAATTGATATTTGAAGGGCTCTGCTTCTGGACCCCCTTTGCCTGTGGCTCCGGGTCTTTGGCAGCTGCCTCCTATTGCAGCGCTGCCTGCGAGAGCTGCTGGGAGCTGTTGCAACATGGCTGGTGTACCCTGCAAAGCGAGCGATCAAACACTGCCTCTGGAATCATCCACCATGGAGAAGGGGCTTGGCCACCGAGCCGGGGGCCGGGGCCTACCACCTGCTGCTGTCCTGGGTGTAGTGGCTGTCCCCTGGGCACCCTCCTGCTCCCCAGCAAACAGCGATGCCCTGGGAGGGAGAACGAGCTGCTGCTTCCTGCTGTGCCTCAGACGTTTGGAAAAGGAGCCCCGTGTGCTGCCAGCCTGCTCCAGGGAAGAACTGACCTCATGAAGGAGGCTGTGCAGCTGGGTGGAAGCTGGGGAATCAAGGCAGGAGTGCAAAATCTTCCCCAGGCTCCAAGCTCAGGGTGTAAGTGGAAGAAAATGCAGTGATGTGTCTGAGCCTGGGGCAGGGTCTGGCAGATCAGAGGCGATGTTGTGGCGGGGAGTGTCGTGCGAGAGGGGAGCCATGCTTGTGAAACACTTACAAGCTGGGTTATGTGTCACAGCTCGGTTTGTGCACGCCCCAGGTGCTGCGTCCCTGCTGCAGGGCTCAGCAAGGGGCTGTCCCCCGCAGATGAGCTGGACCCAGCAGCGATGAGTGCGGTTCAGAGTGAAGGCTCAGACCATGGCTGGCAGTGAGGTGAGCCCTCTGCCCCTGCTTGCTGCCTGCAGGATGAGGTGTTTCAGATTTCTGCCCTTTGGTACTGCACTCCCAGCTCTGAGTGATGACATGCCAGCCCAAGCATTAGGTGATCAGTTGGCTTTAGTTGGAAGAGGGCTTGATCCTGGCCAGCAAGCAGACTGACGCTCTGAAGAGACCAGGCATAGCAGCCTGGCAGTGATGGTTTGGTGTTGTCTGAGAAGAAGTGGGAGGAAAAGGATGGTGAGGTGATCCCTCCTTTAGCCAGGAGGTCCTCCAGAGGTGTCTGTTCATCACTACAATAACAGCATTTTAGGAGACAGCAGTAAAAAAGTCATTCTCATCCCGCCTCCCTGTTGTCCTTAAGCTTCCCAAAGCCTTGCAGTGTGGTCTGTGTTCCCTGGAGCTCCTTAACATCTTTCTCTGGGACACTGTGTTGCAGCTCCTTGCCCTGCTAAGAAGCTTTGCCAGTGCTTCGTGGCAGGCTTTCCTGTGAGGGGCTCTCTGGGGCCTCTCTGGGTTAGGGGTCCCTCTGCCCAGCATTAGAGGGACAGGGAGGACTGGCACAACTGGGGTGCAGCTGGATGCAGGGCCTGCAGAGCTCACAGTGTTGCTTGCCCCACTGTCCCCAGGACTGTGGCTCTAATGTAGCTGGACCCTAGGAGGGGGTCACTGACTGATCCCCGCTATCTCCTTCAGCTTTCCCTGATAAAAGCAATTGGCATCCACCCAGCTACCGGGCAGGAAAGAAGCCCTTAGGGAGTTATTTCCATAGGTCAGGAGAGAGAGGAAACTACTCCACTACTCAGGGAGCCCTGTCAGAAATCACAGCCCTTTGGGAAGGGAGGGGGTCTCTGGGGGAAGAAGTTCTCTCCTTGTCGGGAAGTTCAAAGACGAACCTTCAGGCTGAGGCAAAAATCAGTTCTAGCACTGTAGTTTGTTTTATGTGTCTGTCGTGCTCATCTGGAGCTGTCAGCCAGGCCTGCTTGGAGGCAATGAATGAGCTGGGCGTCGGAATGGGGCTACCTGTCTCCTTGTGAGGGGAGACGAAAGGGTTGTCTTCCTCTGATGGAGAGAGAGAGGCACCTTCTCATCGGTTCGAATAAAGCAGTCTCTGTGGCCACTGAGATGGAAGAAAAAGACAGGGGCCAGCCAAATGTAGGTTAGTATTATTTTTTTCCACCGGTGCTGGTTACAGGACTTGCACACAGCACCTAGCAGCAGACTATCAGAGTATGGCTCGGGCAGCCGGGCTTGTTAGAGCGCCCAGCTTCATCAAATCATTTTTTTTACCCTGGTTTTGGCCTGCATGGAAAATCCTCTGCAGTGGCACTGGGCTGACGGGATGGGGTCAAGAGAGGCACAGCAGCCAGGACTGATTATAAGGCTGTTCTTAGGACTGTGATCAAGCTGCTCCTGCCATGGGCAGGTAACATCTGGCTCTGTTCATGCACCCACGTGTGTACTCTTGCTCACAGTTCCTGAGAATCCCAAGTTTATCAGTTCTCATGCATACAGCAGGGCTGCCCACCTTCAGGTGCCTCTTGGCACATCCTTCACTCATAACCTGCAAGGACGGGGTTCTCCCACCCTCACAGATGGAGACAGACTCCCACATTCCTGTGATGCTGTGGCCATTGGCAAGGGAAGTTGGCCAAAATACACATGTAGGTCCTGCTCAGACTTTCACTGCCAATGATGGAACTGAGAGGAGTCAGAGCTGTTTCATTTTGCTGGTATTTTTAGTCTCTTTGAGAAGCAAGAGAGGAAGAAAGGGGTGTTTCCAGCACAGGGAGCAGTAGTGGGTAATGGAGAGCCTTCCTTGTATTTCCTAGGAAGTCCTGGAGCATCCATGTGAGAGGAGCAAAGGGTGTGAGTAATACGGAGATAGAGATTTCTTTATTCGTTGCATTAATTGAGGTTTCAAGCAGATGAGGCGCCTCCAGGCAGAGCTGATAGGGAAGATGGAGTCCTAGATGCTGTTCTTGTGGGGCTGAGTGACAATGACCACAGTATCACGAGTGACATTCACCAGTGGTGTGGCACTCGTGGGGAGAGAGCTTGCAACAGGTTAGCAGGGCAGTCCAGGCCCTGAGCTGGGCTCCTGTGGACATCACCCACTTTAATCTGTCCAGGAGCAAAGCTGGGTCCCAAGCAGGTGGTCAGAGATGCACCCATTACTTGAAGCTCCTGGAGTGGGTGTCCGTGAGGGGCAGGAGGGCAGTGCTGTGACGGGTGGCAGTGAGGGTGCCAGCCCACTGTGTATCAGAGTGGGTGCAGCTCGTGGGGAGGGGGATGCCCTGTCCCCATCTCAGTCGTGGTGGGTGCCTCTTCTAGAGCTACTTTGGCTTCATCTTGATGGGGCAAGGAGTGAGTGGGTCTGAGAGGCATGGGGGTGGTGGAGGATCATCGGAGGCTGCTGTGCCAACAGTTTGTCAGCAACACCTGATAGCCCCTCTGGGGAAAGACCCCTATTTCCTTCAGCAGCAGAAGAGGGGTGGGAGCTGGCAGAGCAGCTCACCAGGTATATCTCTGGCCCTCAACATGGGTTAGAGACTGGGGAAGCCCAGGGATGATCCTGCCTGAGGCAGGAGTGGGTCTGGGGGTTACGTGGGGGCAGACAGGGAAGGGGCAGTGCTGCTAGCACTGCTCTGCACTGGCTGGGCTTGTCCCTTGGCAAAGGTGCTCCCCTCAGCTCGGAAGTGCAGCTGGCCATGACGCCGGTCCCGCTGGGCTGGAAACA
Source organism: Promerops cafer (assembly GCA_013398275.1). Classification (NCBI taxonomy): domain Eukaryota; kingdom Metazoa; phylum Chordata; class Aves; order Passeriformes; family Nectariniidae; genus Promerops; species Promerops cafer. Next base: position 3,453,853 of record VZSE01007886.1, read on the forward strand.
CTCTGGCCTTTGCATCAGTGAGCGGCCTCGCTCCACCTGGTGAGAAGCCAGACAGATGCTTCTGTCTGTGTCCCCCTGCTGTGGGGACAGCAATGCTGCAAGGGCAGGAGGAGACCAGGTGCTGCGGGTTTCCATGATGGGGTTAGCAGATCCCCTGTTCCCACTGTGGGTGCTGAGGAGCCGAGTGCTGGAGCAAGACCAGGAGCCAGGCTGGCTGGCTGGCAGGCAGAGGCAGTCAGCATCCCCAGCAGAGTGCAGGGACTTGGCGCTGGCTCAGCTGGGGAGGTTATTTTTTTTTATTTTTTTTCCCCTCCAGGACAGCTGATTCCATCTATTTTTAATGAGCTTCCCCAGGTTGCGCAGTGAGGCTACAGAGCAGCCACAGACTGCAACGGGGCAGGCAGAGAGGCAGTGGGCACCCAGGGCTCGGCTGTCATCTCCCTCACTACTCCTTGCAGCAGGTCCGGGGGGTTTTTTTGGTGTGGGACTGTGTCCCCCAGTGAAGGGGGGTCCTCCTCAATGCAGCTGCCCTTGAAAATGGAGTCGAGCACCGAGGAGGAGAGCTGGCTGGAAGATCAGTGGGAGAAATGGTAGGGGACCGGCTGGGCCTAGGGGAGGGGGGACTGTCCTGTGGGCATGCAGGGGGATGAGGGGCAGCCCCTTGCTCCTGGGCACATCACTCTGCTCTGTGCGTGATGGCCACAGGACAGGAGCAAACTTGGCACGCAGCTGAGCCCAAAGTTTTCCTGGCTGCGCAGGGAGCTGCGTGACAGCCAGGCACCAGAGTGGCAGAAGGTGTCTGGACACCTCCTGCTGCGCCCCAGCACTGGCAGGCAGGGCCAGTGCGGGGGAACCCCCTCAGCATCTCCCCATCCCCGAGAGCATGGACAGGGCTGCCTGTCCCCATCCTGGAGCGGGAGGCACTGCCACCCTGTCAGGCTGCTCCCGCAGAGCCAGGGACCCCTGGCAGCCCCTCGGCAGTGTTGTGCCTCTCACCGGGACCCCGCAGTGCTCACTGCGCTCCCACAGCACGGCGGGTGGAGGCCCTGAGCATTAGCAATGGATGATGTCCCACCCTGGCGACCCGTGTAACTGGAGAAGAAATCAATTTGTGCTTTGAAGGCTCATCATGAGCCTCCTGCTCCGCGTTTCCTCCCTTCCATGGGCAGCAGGAGGAGGTAGGCAAAGGGGGGTCCAGTCACCCCACCGTGTGCTGAAGGCTGTGCCCTTGCATTCCTGTTGTGTCTTGCAGGGGCTGCCTCCGTGGGTATGGTTGTTCTCAGTTGTCTTCACCACTACTAGTGGGGTCCTCAGAAACACAGAGGGAAGATGCTGCTTCCCCCATGGGCTTGTCCTGCTCTTTTCCCTCTCCTGGAGCTGGGACAGGGGAGATGTCACCCCTCCATGACACTGGGTTGGTGCCACTGCAGGGAGGAGCCCCAAGATGTGCAAGCAATGCTTAAAGTGAGAGTGGGAGGTCTGCACTTTTAATGCTGGAAGCCAGGAGCACCTCACCACTTCCCCAGGGCTCATCAGCACATTTTCAGCTGCTAAAAGGATCTCTCTTGTTTTGAAGGGGTGTAATGGGTCTGTTTGGCTGGGGCTGACAGCCCTGAGGGACCCCTGAGGCCGTGCAGATGGCTCAGCAGCACCAATGTTCACAGGGATGCCCATAGTCACCCTGGGGAGTGATTTTGGTGCAGAGGGAAATCACTGCCCTCTCTTACAGCAGGCAGCTGGGCTGGGACATCCCTCCCAGCTGCAGCTCAGGGGCTGGTTGTGCCATGGATGAGGGCTTTGCTGTGCTTACAAGTTCTGTGGGTCTTGATGTGGTCACCTGTCCCATCAGGTCCATCCTCCAGCTGTGCCCTGTCAGGACCCCCAGCCTTTCCACTTCCTGTAACCCCGGCCTTTGCCCTGATGGGTGTCTGTGCCCAGCTGGGACAATCTCAGGCTCCCTGGAATGGTGTGAGCAGAACAAACCTCCTGTGATGGGGCTGGCTATACTGTCTGTTCCATGTTCTCTCAGCCTGCTGTCTTTGGTCAGGCAGGGACTGCTTTGGGACACAGTCCGCCTGCCTCCCAACAGCCATGGACCGTGCCAAGCCCAGCCATTCAATGGGGACAGACCTATCCCCTCTGGGAAGGAGCTGCCTTCCCAGTCTTTCTTCCTAGCAGACACTGGGAGAGCTTCTCCCAGGGTATCAGTGCTGCTCCCAGCCCACAGGCACCACAGCACCCTGCACCCTCCTGTCCACCACTGGGGCAGTGGGTGACCAGGCCATCTCCACTCCCTCCAGGCTCACCCATGACATCAGCCTTGAGGAATTTGAGGATGAAGACCTCTCTGAGATCACTGATGAGTGTGGAATCAGCCTGCACTGCAAGGAGAGCCTGGCCACCCGGGTAAGTGTCATGGGGATGGGGAGAGGAATAGGGATGGGCAGAATGTGCCAGTGGGGCTGGCAGGACCATCAGCCCACATGCAGGACCACCAGCTCCCCAGATGAGTGATGCTTTCTCAAGGAGCCCACTGCCATGGCCCCAGTCCCCTCTGCTTAGCAGTGTCCTCTCCTCACTCCAGCACAGTGCAGTCCTTTCTGAACCAACCAAACTCAAGGGACAAGAAAAGCATCTCAAAGCTGGTGCATTTTGGTTCCCACTGTGCTCTAGGGGTTGGAGTTTGTTCCTCAGAGATGAGCCCAAGGATTTGGGTGCAAATGGGGGCATGCCCCCCTTTGAGCAGGATGACCAGTGAGCATCTGGCACCTGACAAGCATTCTCAGGAATCAAGGACATTTGCAAGGTAGCACCAAAGGTCCCACCTGGGCTGTGCCTCCTGTCCCCACATGCATCCCTGGACCTGGGGATGCAGCTGGGCTGGTGTGGTGAGAGCTGTCCTCTGCTCACCCGAGGTGTTCTCTCTGGCTTGCTAGCTAGCTTTACCTAGAGCTGTTCACAAGCCTTTAGGAGGCTGGAGGCCTGCAGGCTCCTGAAACAGGGATGAAGGAGGTAGCTCTGACGCCAGCAGGCAGCAGGTGGAATAAAGATGGGAGCTGGGAAGCCTGTGCAGGTGCTGCAACTGGGTCTCCAATCCATCTTAGAACATGCTGTCAAGAACCTGATGGGGTTCACACCACTGTTTGAACTTTCCTGGAAGGCCATGGGGGCAGAAATGTGGAGATAAATTGATAATTACATTGGATTTGGAAATATGCAGGGTGTTAAAGCAAAAGCCACAGCCTGAGCATTCTCACACCACTCAAGAAATCACATACACACGACCTGAGACTTTTAACTGCTGGGAGCAGAGTCTCTTTGTAGCACGCAGCTCCAGTAAGCTGACAGGTGCCCTTTTTGACCCCTCACTCAAACACACTCTCACTCTAAGGCTGGCTCCTCCTCCTTGAGGCTTGACCCTAGGTTTTCTGTAGCAAAGCCCCAGGCTCAGATTTTATAAAAATAAATAGTTTAGTGATACAGCACCAGGTCAGCTCAAGCTGGGTGCCTGTGGAGAGGGACCCTGAACACAGAAACCCCTGGGCAATTATACCCACACAACTCATGCACCCATCCTCAGACACTCTCCATGCACCTCTTGGTCCAGTGGTGATTTTTGGTCTGGAGTCTTCTAACATCTTACTGGGTTCTTTCTCTGTGTCTGTGCAGTCAGGCCATACAATGTTCTTATCTTGTGGAGTTACAGCTTCTGCTGACAGCTGGAGTCTCCTTGTCTTCTGGTTTGTACTTCTGGTGCACCTGCTCAATGGCAGAGCATGGGGAAATAAAAAAGCCCTAGGCGTGGGATAAACACTATTCAGCAACAACCACAGCAGCATCAGTGTGTTATCAATGCTCCTCTCATAAGAAAGACAAAACACAGTGCTGCACCAGCTACTAGGAAATTACTAGGAGAATTAACTCAATTCCAGCCAAAAACATCTCTAGATCTAAACTCACAGCTTGTGGCCCAAGGCTTCAGCAGATACTGATGCTAGGCAAGTAAAGCTGAGCAAACAACATACTAGATCACACAGTATTATAACTCCGTGAACGCATTCTAACTCCTTCTACTTAAAACTTACTTATTTAAGCTAAGAACTAATACCTCTCAACACAGAGTTTCTGCATTTTGTCAATGTGTTTCATGCTAAAGGATGCAAATGCTGGAGGAGCAGCCAAGTGGTTTGAGAATCATTCTGTCCCTCAGAGGAAATACTTCCTCTGCAAAACTGATAAAGACCCAGTGAGGACAGGAAAGGCACAAGAATTTGTCGCAGATTTAAAATTAGAAAGTGAATTTGTGTCGTTCGGAGTCCCTCACTGCAGGCAGGACAGTACAGGCAGACCTCATCCTTGGGAGGTGAAGGTGTCTTGCTGTGCTCCTTGGTCTAATTCGTGACCTTCCCAAGAAAATTTTTGTCTGTTCCCAGCTATGGGGCTGCTGCTCAATATCTCTGCTCCAACTGCAGCCTCCTCCTAGGATGTTATTGCCAGACTTCCCTGGGGCAGTCTGAGCTCACGGGCTGTGTATGCTGAAGGGAGGAGGGACAGTGCTGCAGGGAAAACCAAGGGCAAACCCACTGCTGGGCATCCATGACGGCACAGCCACAGCGAGGGCCCAAAATTGGGCAGATCCTCCTGCCTGCAGTAGGTGAGGCAGACATAGACTGTGGGTGTGTTGCTGGATTCTTCCCATTACCCATCCCAGTTCCCCACTGCTGATGGCACCACTGGGCTCAGAGCAGGATTTCTTTTTTTTTTTTTTCTACAGATTGACAGCCCTTGGCTGAAGTTTGGCAGGGAGGGGAAGGGGCAGGGGGGACTTGCAGCTCAAGTGCTGCAGACCTTCCTTGAGGGGGAGGAAAAAACAGTCTCTTTTGCCCATTTGAAACAGTTTACTCTGGAGTTTCTGCATCCCTGTGCTGCAATACAGAGACCTGACCCTCAGCAGAGGGTTTGCTCAGGCTCTGGGAGCGAGCCCCATGCCTTCCCTGGGGACAGCTCAGCTGCTTTACACAAATGTCTGGGTGCACTGAGAGTCTGCTGGAGTGGGAGAGGGATGCGAGGCTGCCGTAGGGGAAGTGATGAGTTATTCATAAACACAGCAAAGGAGGAAGCTTATCATGCTCAGAAGAAATGCCTGCTAAAAATATGTCCAAATGGTTTATATGGGACACGGAGGATTGCCCGAGGAGCAGAACTGAAAGTGGTGACAACAATGGCTGTGAGAGGGGCTTTTCAATCCCAAATGTTGAAGGAGAGAGCCAGGGAGCTTTCCAAGCTGATTGCCATCCAGAGCGAGCTCGGGGGGACAAGGTTGCAGGATCTGCCTGATGGAAGCAGTCAGGCCCAGAGGGAGCAGCGTGGCTGGGTCTGCGTGTGGCGCGGGGGCCAGCAAATCAGTAATGACCAGCAGTCAGCATCAGCTGGCTAATTGCATCGTGTGGGGCTGGCTGGGGGGGGGACCAGGGACGCAGGGACCAGGGCGTGAGGGGGCCGTGCTGATGCCCTGCCCGTGGCGAGCGCCCGGTGCCACAGAGCTGCTGTGGTACGGAGGCTGAAGGGCTGGCTCTGGTCAGCCTTGCAGGGCCAGGCAGCTGGTGAAAGCCTGGCAACGGAGCAATGCAGGGTGGAAGCAAGCTGCTGGCTCACTGGACCGCACCAGAGCAGAGAGCGATGGGCGAGCGGGAAACAGGATGAGGGGAGCACCGTGAGACAAGGGGCTGGAGTCATCCAGCTGCCCAGCCGTGAGTCTCTGGAGAGGTGGGCAGGCACAGTAACCCAACAGCGAGCAGGAAAGCACTGACAAGGAGCAAGGGGACAAACCCTGCCTGAGGGCTGTGAAGGTGACTGCTGGATGGGGACAATCAGTGACCTTGATGAGGTGGGGGGGTCTGGGCAGAGCTGGTTGATGACAAAACCTGTGGCAGGAGCAGGCAGCTGGTGCAGAGGTCAACACCCAAACAGAGATGGGTTTTGGGGATTTTTTTGGCCCCAGTAAAAACAAAGATGACCTCATTATGGGCTATTTTAGCAGCTCTTCAGAAATAGTGGCTCAGACACACAGAAACTGCAAGGAGGCGTAGACTGATGTTTGTGCAGGAGGGAACTATCCAGTGACAAGGACTACACCTCGTGGATGGGAGACCATGTACTAAGAATGAGGAATAATACCACGTGTGGCTGAAAAGAACCTTAATTTCAATAAGAAGTCCCCAGTGAATGAAAAGAGAAGTGAGATAGGCTGAGGAGAGGGCTCGGAGGAGGAGCAGAGGTATCTTTGGGGCTGTTGAATGGCAAGGCAGGAGGCCAGCTGGGAAGGAGCAGGGGCCACCGAGGCGAGGGACACAACCTCCACCTTGCCAGTGGCAGCAGTCAGGTGCGTTGAGAGGGATGGCTGCAACAAAAGCACCAGACTTTAGGTTTGGCCTTGTTTTAGTGGCTTGGAAATCCAGAGTGACAAACTCTGTTTCAGCAAGATGGATCCCAGCAAACAGCCAGGCAGAGGTTAGTAAAAGTTTAGTGCCTTATCTATTTTCCAGGAACTCTGGAAAATGGTTAATGCAGGAATGAAAAAAAAAAAAAAATTAAAAATAAATACCTCTCTTGGAAATACCTAAGAGTATGAGAACAAGTGCCCAAAGGGAAAAGAGCCAATGAAGGGCTGTGCTGAGCCTTCATGGGTCTGCATGAAGAGGTCTGAAACAGCCATGAAGACACAGATATGTGGAGGAAAAAAACAGGTTTTTTGGCATAATAATACCGCTGGAAATGCCAGGGGCTTTCTCTTGATGTTCAGCACCACTGATCCAAGTGTGCTGCTGCTGGCAGCTGCTCCCAGAAGGCCAGCAGGACCCACTGCAAAGAGGGAAGCAGCTGCCATGACCCTGCGATTCGGGGACTGGTCGGAGCTGGGTGTGTGGGCTGGGAGCAAAGGATGGGGCAGCAAGGTGGCTGCTTGCTCCCATGAAGCTGCCTCTGTGATCCATGGCCAGCTGTGGCTGTGCCAGGCTGGAGGCAGAGAGGCTTCTCCTGGTGCTTTGAAGCCAGCTGGTGGCAGGGAAAAGGGGCACAATTGTGCCTTCTGCTCAGCAAGTGCCCCTTGCTTCCCTGTGCTCACAAAATGCTTTTCCCAGATGAAGGTTTTGCCACTCCTCCTCTGACAGGGAAGGCTGCGAGAGTGGGGGAGCAGGGAAGAGACTTTCACCACTCGAGCAGCATCTTGTGTATCACCCCACTCCTCTTGCAAGAGCCTTTCATTCCTAGGGAAGCAAGCAGCTTCCTCAGGTGGGCAGCAGCCCCCACACAGGGGATTCCCCAGCTTAGACTGGTGATCCCAGTACCTCTCAACTGCAGCAGGGTTCATTCTGCTCCAACCCCCTGGAACCATGGATCACAACATTGGGACTGTCAGAGAGAGACCAGTTGCTGGACACTGGGACTTTTTGCCATTGGGATGGCACCATGCAGGTAGGAGGTAGGATCAGCAGGAGCACACCAGCATCACATCTGTCCCAGAGACAGGTCTGTAAGGAAGCACGAGTGTCCCCATGACTGCACTGGGGCTGAGGTGGGCATCTTGTGTTCATCCTGACACAAGATTTGGGCACTGGTACTGCTCTCCCACACACCCTAATCTCTCCCACAGGGTGGAGGGACTTTGGGAAGTCATCTCACCATTGCGTCTGTGCTGAGACATGAGCATGCTCATGCTGACCTTCGGTGACATTAACTTGTTCCTAGAGGGCTCCCGAGGCAGCCTGTTCTGGTGGGGCACTATCCTTGCAGTCAGAAAGGCTTCCTGGTGTCTAGTCCCTGCCCTTGCTTTGCAGATCACTGCAGGTCTCACTCACATGGTAAGGTGATTGATTTCTGTGTGGTTTCAAAATCACTTTGTTGAGCTACAGGCCATAAATAACACCTGCAGTGGCTGTAGTTTCCTCCCAGCTTTTGAACCTGGGATGCTGCACCCCTGTTAGGGTGCCCTTTTTTTCAGAATGACACTGATTTGCTTTTCTGCATCCTTCCGGGACTTTTCCCTCTGTGAGTTTTCTGAGTGATTGCTACAGCTACAGGATTATGGAAGCAGCTTCATTAGCAGTCTAGCTTGAATTCACCAGCTGACTCAAATACACCCACCTTGGCTAGGTATAATCTATTCAGTTGGCATTTCCCTCCAGTTTGTTTCCTGTGCCTCAGTTTCCTTGTTAAAATCCATGTAATTTGTCACAGACAGAAATGCAGAACTTGTAGCATGAAGGCTAATGCTCTAAACAAGGGATTTAAATGTTTAAAGCCTCAAGAGGACAAGTATCAGTGGCAGTGCTTCTCCAGTTGCTCACCCACTGCAGGACTTCAGCAGGGACTCTGTGGGGAAATGACTCCCATGAGAGGGTTTGTACTGTGCCTGCAGCAGGCAGAGCCCTGCCCGTGCTGGCTTTTGTCTGACAGTTCAGGAGCTGGTAGCAACAAGAGCTCCTGGAGTGGCTGCCTGAGCTGCTGGGGCTGTTTCTCCTCTCACGACTCAAGGGGCATCCTCCATGCAGCTGGAGACACGGATAGTATTCAGCTGTAAAAACCTGCCCTTCCCCACCTCTGCCTGCTGACGAGCTTGCAGTCACCACAAAGAGCTGATAACACAGGCAATTCAACTCGACGATGCCAAGTTGCTGCCTTTATTGCTGGCTGCAGCAACTTGTGCATGTGCAAGCTCCAGTTAATGCAAGGAGGGGCCCTTGGGAAGGCACCCACTGACCTTTAAACACACACGGGCAACATTAGTGCCTCTTCGCCCAGCAACACAGCCACAAGGGGTGTGGTGACCCAGCACCTGGGCCCAGCCACTGTTCCAAAGGGGTACAAGGGAAAGAGTGGAACTGCCTCCAGCCAGAGCACAGACAGAGCACCACCAGCAGGTGACTGGAAAGCCAGTGCCGGGCATCCCTCCCATATGGCCTCAGGTCCCGATATATGCAAATGCAAGGAGTGGGCAGAGAAAGCTTGTCCTCCATGAGTAAGGCAAGGGGGAATGAGCTGCTGGTCCAAGTGGGCATTACAGGGAAGGAGGAGCCTGACTCCTTTCAGAGGTGTGCAGTGAGAATTTCAACCCCATAGAGAGAAAAAGTGGTAGTAGTAGTGCAGTACACAGTCCCAGTACCCAGCATTGTGGTGGGTTCTCCACCTGTGAGGGTGCTCAGGTGTGATGGACAAGATCCCAAGTGACCTGCTCCAGGCAGGGGAAGGACCAAGTCTGAGCAAACTGATGAGCTTGTATGAGTCCCAGCTGCCAGGACAGGAACCAAGAAAAGGCACAGTCTGCCTTGGAGGGAAGAATCATAGGGCAGCCCAGGCTGGAAAGGACCTCAGAGGATCACCTGGCCAAACCTTGTGTGGGAAAGGGAGTGTGGGTGAGACGATCTAGCACACTCTCTAGCGGCGTCTTGAAAATCTCCAGCGATGAGGACTCTACCATTTCCCTGGGGAGGTTGTTCTGCAGAATTGCTGTTCTCACTGTAAAAAATGTCCTTGTTATGTCGAGATGAAACCTGGGTGGGCACATTTGTGTGCTTCGTAGTGAATGTGACGGCTGCATATACCTACAGACGGACACCTGCCGGGGATAAGGTGCCGGGGGACCCCCATCACTAAGGGAGGAAGGATGCTGCCCACACCTGCCTGGCGACGCGGGGAGGGGGCGCGGGGCTCCCCGGCTCCGGGAATAACATCGCTGCCCCTTTAAAAGGCAGCGGCCGCGGGTGCCGATGCGGCGGCACCGGCCCCCCTGCCCGGCCCCGGCGGGAGGCGCGGCG
>VZSE01007886.1:3463863-3639800 GCA_013398275.1 Promerops cafer
CGGGGCGGGCCCCCCCCCCCCGCCATCCGGGGGTCCCTTCTCACCGCCGCTCGCGTCCCCGGGCCGGGCGCAGCGCAGGCCGAGCCGGAGGGAGCGATCTGCGGGCCCGGGGCTCCCCGGGTGCCGGGGACCTGCGCACGCCCTGCCGGGCCGCCCCTGCGCACCGCCGAGCATCCCAGCGCTGTGCTTGGGGAGGGTTCTTTGAGGGGGTTTAGGGCCGGGTGGGTCCTTCTTTCATCTCTGCCGCCGAGGCGGAGAGGGAACACGCTCGGAATCGTGTCGGGACTGAGATGTGGCCCAGCAGGGTCCGGGTGGCCTGGCAGAGACCCGTGCGGCAGGGGCAGGGTGGGAGCTGCGAAGGGCTCCCGTGGGATGGGGAGCAAAGGAGGCATGGATACCGAACGCGTGAATGAGCCATCGCGGGACGGGGCACCACGCCACGGACTGGCGAGCCCAGGGCCGGCACCAACAGCTGGCTGGGCTCCAGCTGCCCCGGGTTGGGGCAGCACCAGCTCTAGGGCCGGTTGGTGACACCAGGTGCCCCATGCCTGGCAGTGGGGACCTGGTGGCCTCAGCTCCTGAGCGATGGTGCCTGGCAAGAGATGCATTAATGTCAGAACCCCGTACAAAATCTGAGAGGCAGAAAAGCAACGCCCAAAATGGTGGCGAGGAGAACAAGGGGATACTGTTGTTTTGCTCACGATCAGATTTTGTAAAGATTTTGGATGGTTTTAGCCAAGACTGCTTGCCCCACACAGCCATGGTGTTACTGTCACCCCTTGGGTGGATGATGTTTTTGTGTCCTGCATGCTGGCCCCCCAGGCAGCGGCTGGAGTACCTTTGCTCTGCCACTTCTGCAAACTTCACAAACCCACGCAAAGTGCGCGACGTGCAGGGCTATTTTTGCCACCCTCCTCCATTCAGCTCTGCCTTCTGCCAAGTAGGAGGATTTTCGTCGCGGTGACGTTCAGCTGAGGAGCATGAAGCGAGAGGCAGGTGTCCCCGTGGGTGACAGATGGGGAGTAGTCAGAGCTGGGTGTCACCAGCCCAGCACCGGCAGCTGATGCCAGCTCTCTGCCTGAGGCCATGGGTGGGAGGAGGAGGAGGAAGGCACAGAGCCAAGGATAGGCACCCGCAGGCAGCTGGCACCATGGACAAAGGCAGCAGGGCTGGGGAGGCGGGGGGAGCTCCACTGAGCATAATGGACAAGGGGACAGCAGCAGCCTTGTCCCACCCCGTGCAGGGACCCCGAGGAGCAAGTGGTATGTGGCAGCCACATCCAGCTGGGGGAGGTGGGGAACAGCAGGGCCCTCTCCCAGACACTCGGTCCCAACCAGTGTCCGGGGGTGGGAGCAGGTGTCTGGAGAGGGATGGGGGTGGGGGGAGTTGCAGAGATGGCAGGCTGGGGAGGGGAAGCTGATGGTCCCCTTGCAAGGAGATGGCGGAGACTGTGGAGCTCACTGGGAGGCGTGGGCACAGCTGAGCTGAGGACATGGGGAATGGGAGAGGGGGCTTTGCTGCAGCTGGTAATGGGAGCCTGGAGCCAGTGGGGATGGTGGCACAGGACTGCGGCATGGCTGGCCAGGTAGGATAGTGCTGCTGGTAGGATCTAGTGAGAGGCTGGCTGTAGGGTGCTTGGGGCTCCTGTTCTGGATGCCTACCTCTAGCCAGAGGCATTTTCTCCCTGTCTACATGTGGTGCCCTGAGGAGAGGACAGGCTGCAGGGCATTCCTTGGGGACCAGCCTGAAATCTGTCTCCACTTGTGTGAGACACTGCATCCCCTTGACCTGCCCAGCTCCCTTCTCCTACAAGTAGTCAGAAGAGGGACCATGGCCATGCATCCTCTCTTGAATGCCCAGCTGGGGCACCAGGCACTCTGCCAGACAGGGTGTTCACAAAGCTAGGCATCATCCCACCCTCTGTTCTTGTGGGGCCAGGATCCAGCCTGGTGATGTCTCAGTTACTGCTGGGCACTTTATGATCATCATCCCAGGCAGGTGGCCTGGAAATGGTGAGGGGAACATCCCCAGCTTCCCAGAGGGCAAGAAACCGCTGTTGTGACTGGCTAGGTTCATCCTCTAAGATTTTGTGAATGCCTCTCCACCCTGGCAGGGCATTACAGATCCCTGAGTGCTCTGGCCCTGGGGGATTGGGTGGGCTCAATGGGCTGTGCTGCATTGCTGCCTCCTGTCCCAGTCCAGGCAGACAGGCTGGCTTGTGTGTGCTGGCCCCGTGGCACTCTGCACGCAGAGGCCATCGTTGTGACAGCTTGCCTGGCCCGCATCCCGGCCCATCGTGTCCCTGGGAAAGGCTAGCAGGGACGTGCTGTTATTTGCCTTGGCACAGGAGGGACTCATGGAGGCCATGGTGGGAGGTTGCCAAAGCTCTGTGAAGGGGGTCTCTCCCTCCCCACATGGGGGCAGGGATCTGGCAGGCATGGTTCAGCGGTGCGTGACATGATGGAATTTTGGGGCAAAGGCTTCCTTCATGTCAATGGGGAAGCAAAGTAAGGACAGGGCAGCTCCTGTGCTGCTGGGAACAGCTGTGGGTTGGTGATAAGGCTGTGAGAAAATCCAGGGAGTCCCAACGGGGCTTTGGTACTTAAGCAAAAACTAACAGTGGAAAATGCTGCAGCTGGGGCAGAAAAACTCAGTGCTCTGTAAGAGGGGCTGGGAGCATCAGCCAGGGAGAACCTGGGAATGGAGGAGTGGACGAGGGCTGGTGCTGCACCAGGCAGGATGTCACACCCTGTGGAGGTGGGCAGGGAGGACTTGTCCCCCATCTGCAGTAGGGTCCTCATTAGAGGGGACTTGGTGCCCTTTGGTCCCTGGGTCTTGCAGCGTGGCTGAGCACGAGTTCCCTTGTGCCCATGCATGGCCGGCCACCCAGGGCTGGGCAGGCAGGGCACAGCACCCACAGAAACTCGCCCAAGCATGGGCAGCATGGATGGCCTGATCCTGCCTCTCTTCTCCAGCTGCTCAGGATTGACATCTGCTAGTGAACTGTACATGTGTGTGCGTGTATAGATTTGTGTACATACACACTATCTGTGTATGTCCCTGTATACACCCAATACAGATGTCTCCAGAGGCAGGCATTAGTCTATCCAGTAGCTGGCTTCTAGCTGAGCAGCAGCACAACACCTGGTCCTTGGGATTTTCCCCATTTCATTAAGCTGGGTGGTTTGAAGGTAGGCAGGGCTGGCAGAATGGGACCAAAGCATGCAGGCAGCCTCAGGTCTTGAATTTTTTGTCTTGGGACTGTCCAGCTGTGGGTTTCCCCTGGTGGATGAATGCAGCCCAGCTAGCTCCTTGCCCTCCCTGCTTCCTCCATCATTCCAGCTCTTGCAGCAGCAGCATGGTGAGATGTGGGGATGGTGGGGGGGTCTCCCCGAGCATCACGTGCCCCAGCATGCCCAGCTGAGTGGGGTGCTGTGGACCCAGGGAGGAATGGGTGCTGCCATGCCACATGCTGTTTACTGTTTGGGCTATAAGGCAGCTTTGTTCTTCTCCTCAGGACACTCTGAATAACAACTCTCTGGGGAAAAAGCACAGTTGGCAGGAGCGGGTGTCCCGGTCGTCGTCCCCTCTGAAAACGGGTGAGTTCTCAGGCTTTTGGCCAGGGTCAGCTCCTTGCACCCTTTCATGGTGCTCAGGAGCCTGAGGCAAGTGATGCTGGAGCAGGAGGTTGGGGAAAACATACCACATGGATGCAGGGTGCATGTTTGTCTCTCTCTCTACAATTACATGAAAGGAGATTGTTAGCTAGCTGGGATTTGCTCTCTTCTCCCAAGTAGCAAGCAGTAGGACAAGAGGAAATAGCCTCAAGTTGCACCAGGGAAGGTCTAGATTGGATATTAGAAAAAATTTCTTTGTTGAAATGTTGATGGAGCATTGGAACAGGGAAGTGCTGGAATCACTGTCCCTGGAAGTGTGGAAAATTGTGTAGATATGGTGTTTAGTGACATGGTTTAGTGGTGGGCTTGACAGTGTTAACACTTGGACTTGAGAATCTTAGAGGTCTTTCCCAACTTAAATGATTCTGTGGTTCTGAGTCTGGGTGGTATCCCTGGACACCTTCCCTGTCAGGGAGCATCCCCTTTGTGTGGCTGTCTACGCCGCTCTCCTCTCCCTACAGGTGAGCAGACCCCTCCCCATGACCACGTTTGCCTGAGTGATGAGGTCAATCACCAAAACAGCACAACCTCCACCAAAGACCGGGGCACATCCACGGAGAGCCCATGCCGGCGCACAGCAGCCACACAGATGGCCCCAGCCTGCGTTGCCTCCTCCCAGCCGCCCGAGAAGCACCAGGCCACCAGCCGGGCCCCACCACATGGTGCCAGCGTTGTGGTGGTAACGAGGGGCCCCGAGGCCCACCGGGACCGCATCCGCTACCAGACGGATGTGAGGCTCGAGGCCACAGAGGAGATCTACCTGACACCCGTGCAGAAGAACTCGGACCCCCTGGAGACTGACAAGCCGTTCCTGTCTCAGTCCAGCGAGAACCGCATGTCCATCAGCTCTGACATTGACACCTCCGGCTATTCAGCCCTGGCAGGGAAAACCAACCCCTCCATCAGCGAGGAGGACGAGGTGCTGGACTACATGTCCTCCCCTGACAAGACAAACCTGCCCAGGGCCTCCTGTGGTGGCGGGAGTGGTGGCTCCCGGCCAGGGCACAACCTTCAGAGAGCCTCTGTGAGTTCGGACACCAGTGCCCTCTCCTATGACTCTGTCAAATACACACTGGTGGTGGATGAGAACGTGCAGCTGGAGCTGGTCAGCCTCAAGCAGTGCTACTCAGGCTACAGTGATGAGAGCGACTCGGCCACAGTCTACGACAACTGCATCTCTTCACCCTATGAGTCGGCCATTGGCGAGGAGTATGAGGAGGATGCGCTGAAGCGTGACTCAGTCTGCCTCTCCGAGGACTCCACCCCCGAGGCAGACATCCACTTCTCCAAGAAGTTCCTCAATGTCTTCATGAGTGGTCGGGCACGCTCCTCCAGTGAGTGCTGGGCACTGGGGGGAGGTGGGCTGGTGGCTGCCTGCCTGGGCAGCCCTGCCTGTCTCTGGTACATGCTCAGGAGATAGGAAGCCACCAGGAGACATCAGCCCCAGTTCCGCTTGCTGCAGCCTGTGGCTTTGTCCCTGGTGGTCCAGGAGGCATGGTGGGGCTTGGAAAAACTTTGGGAGTGTCAGATGGGGGTGGCAGTAGGTGTTTAAGGCTGCACTGAGGCTTGCCCAAGGTATGGCCATGCTGAAGGGGGAGGCTGAGTGAGCTCAGAGGGGGCCATCATATTCCTGGCATGCCACACTCCTCTCCAAGCCCAGAAGAGCACTGGTGGCATGCTCCAGCAGGCAGGGTTTCCCATGGTGTGGCTGGTCCCATGCAGGTGTCACAGCTGTTTATCTTGGTGCAGGGAGCTCTTGTTCCCTGCAGGGACTGATGGGCACCAGCGCAGCAGCTCCAGCCATGTCTCTCTCCTGTGGCGCCGCATGGCTTTGTCTTGGATGAGCCATGCTGCAGGAGCCTCAGCAGACAGCCTGGCCCATGTCCTCTTGGCTGTGATGCTGATCCCTCAATGCTGACGTGTCCTCTGCCTTTGTCCCCAGGTGCTGAGTCCTTTGGGTTGTTCTCCTGCATGATCAACGGGGAGGAGCAGGAGCAGACTCACCGTGCTGTCTTTAGGTGAGCAGGCACAGGCAGTGTCCCCAGCCTCTGTCAGGGGAAAGCAGGTGCTGCACTCCCACCAAGCTGGGGCTAACACAAACTCCAGTGTTTCCGGTGTGGGAAGCCCTGGGGAACAAACCAGGAGCCTGTAGCTCATGCCCTGCCCAGGAGCAACATTTGCCCAGGCTGCTGCATGGGCAAGACCTCTGAGGGCAGTCGGGGCCTCTGAGGAGCGGCTTGGGTTGTGCAATAGGGGATACCCTTGCATTAGGTGCCAGGATGCTCTTGCCTCTTGAACCCAAACCTCCTCCAGAGCTTTATTTAGCATGTCAGGTCCCCATGGCTACCAGGGCACTGCCAGGGTTGGTGGTGGGTGCCCCAGCAGTGTGTCAGTGAGAAGGCCACCAGCACTGCTAGCCAGCCAGCTGCTAGTGCCTCTCTGCCCAGGTTTGTGCCTCGCCACGCGGACGAGCTGGAGCTGGAGGTGGATGATCCTTTGCTGGTGGAGGTGCAGGCAGAAGATTATTGGTATGAGGCCTACAACATGCGCACAGGGGATCGGGGCATCTTCCCTGCCTACTATGCTATTGAAGTCACCAAGGACCCAGACCACGTAACAGGTATCGAGCCTCTGTGTGCAGCCTGCTGACATCCCCAGCTTGTACCACATCCTCCCTGCTGAGCAGTCTGGTGCTGAGCAGGGGGCTGGGGGGAGAACCAAACTGGGCATCCAGCAGGGAGCAATGAGCAGGTTCTGCTATGATGCTGGGAGTTGGTAGCTGGTGCTGAGGCAAGCTTTTCCTGGGCAGGGAAAAGCACGGGGGTTGGAAGATGGAGAGGGGAGGTGGAGCTCAGCCCACATAGCTGGTCACCAGAGATGATCCCTGCCATGTGCTCTCTCTTCCAGCTCTGGCCAAGAGCAGTGACTGGGTGGACCAGTTTCGGGTGAAGTTCCTGGGCTCCGTGCAGGTTCCCTACCACAAGGGCAATGATGTGCTCTGTGCGGCCATGCAGAAGGTAGTGTCCCACTCCATCCCAGGGAGCAGGAGTGCCTGCTCCTTCTGGCAGCAGGGCAGAGCTGCAGTGGGGAATCATCATCACTGCTCCCGAGTCCCACGGCTTTGTCTCTCTCTCTCTCTCTCTCTCCTCGGCAGATTGCCACCACGCGCCGCCTCACTGTGCACTTTAACCCACCCTCCAGCTGCGTCCTGGAGATCAGTGTGCGCGGGGTCAAGATTGCTGTGAAAGCTGACGACTCCAAGGAGCACAGCAAGGTAGTGCCCCGCTCCCTGCTCATCTCATCCCTTCCCTGATTGCTGCTCTGAACTGGCTCGTGCCCTCTGCGCTACAGGCCATGATTGAATATGAAAATTAAGGGTCTCCACCCCGCCTCTGAGGGTGTGAGAAACACCATCATCAGCGTTTTAGGCCCACCATCGAGGTCCCCCCACGCCTCACAAGGCCCCAGCTCTGGGCAGTACTGCCAGCTGCTGCTCTCACAGCTGCCAGGCACGCCACTACGCTGGGATACTGCGAGCTGAGCCGTACCTGGTAATCTGTCAGCTGCTTCTAAACCTTTCTGCTACTATTTTGAGTGGTGTCCTCCAGATCTGCCCTGTAATCTCTTTATCTGGCAAGGGCAGGCTGCTGATTAGCATTCTGCGTAAGTAGCCTAGTAAAGCACATTGGGATGCTGAGCAGAGGAAAGTGAGGGCTTTGCAGCAAGCTGTTGGGAAACCTTCCTTCCAGCTGGGGGATAGGAGTAGCTCATGGCTGTGAGTGCTGTGACAGAGCTGGGCTGAGGTTTCGACAAATCTTGCCTGTATCTAGAGGATGCCATCAACTTAGCTGCACTTTTGACTTCTATAAATAAGTTTTCATTTCCGGCTGGGACTCTTTGACACCCGGGCTTGAATTGACTTCTTTAGTTCTGTTATCCATTCATCTTCTATGTACTGGTGTTTCTGGGAGCCTTTTTAGTGAAGAAGGAGGGCTGTGAGGGCTGGTGAACAGCAGCACTGACTCTTGCCTGAGTACAGTCTGACTCAGGGCCTCCAGGGAAATCTTGCAGAAGCTGCTGGCGGTAAAGGCAGCTGAGGTGAAAGCCAGCAGGGCTGCCTGGAAAAGCTCCCTTTGTTCAGGTGCTTGGAGCAATACTGAAACTGCTGCTGATAGCAGCCCAGGATTAGTCTCCAATTAATTTCACTCCTCAGTCTCCAGGTGCATTATTTTCAGTGGCCAGAGACCAGCTGCACTTCAGGGGGTGGGGAGAAAAGGTCTGACAGTTCCCTCTCTCTCTCTCCCCCAGGTAAACAAGTGTAGCCATTTTTTCCAGCTGAAGAACATTTCCTTTTGTGGGTACCATCCAAAGAACAACAAGTGAGTAGCAAGGAAGTGTAGTGCAGCTCTCAACACCAGTAGCTCAGCAGCGAGGCTTTGCTGCCTTCCTGCTCCCTGGGGGTAGCACAACGGGGGCTGGGAAGAAGAGGTTTCCCAGAGCACCAGTTTGGAGGGCTCCCCTTCCCCTGTGAGCCTAGTGCTGCAGCTCTGGATGTGGGCTGTGGCATGACCCTGGGGACATACCGGGGGGTTTCAGGTCCCAAATCCCTATGCTTAAGGGTGGGTACACCTCAGAGATGCTGGGGTACCTGTGCCTGCTGGTCTGCTGGTCCAGTCACATCCACTTTCTTTGCCCTCAGATATTTTGGGTTCATCACCAAGCACCCTGCTGACCACAGATTTGCCTGTCATGTCTTCGTCTCGGAGGAGTCCACGAAGCCACTGGCGGAGTCTGTAGGGTGAGTCCTGGCTGGGCAGGGAAGGCTGGCTCATAAAGGGCAGGAGGAACAAGACAGCCAGGCTCAATCCTGCCATCACCCCCTACATGTGGGGCTTGGACCTGGCCCCAGGCTGGCAACTCTTCCTCAAGTGCGATGCTTGGCTTGAGAGTCAGGGCTGACAGGGCCATGGGCATCATATTCCTGACAGTACTGGAACAAGTCCCAGTGCAAGGCACTGCGGGCAGATGGCTGAAAGTTATGCACTGTGCAGGGAATCAGAGCAAGGATGGAGACCCTGTGGCTCTGATGGCAGCTCTGGGGCTAATGCAGAAGAGGTCAGGGGCTGGGGGCTCAAACAGGCCACAGGGTAGGGACTGAGGGTCAGGATGGAAATGAGGATCTATAATTGCCTTGTGGGAAGGCTGCTGCTAAGCTTTGCCTGGTGCTGTGTTGCAGGAGGGCTTTTCAGCAATTCTACAAGGAGTATGTGGAGTACACGTGCCCCACAGAGGACATCTACCTGGAGTAGAGGCTGGCACAGGCACCTCCTGCACAGCCAGGGCTGCAGTCTCGCCCCTTCCCCGTGTCGTGCATGGACAAGAGCTGCTTTGAGCCTGGAGGAGGAGCGGGCCCGGGGCAGGGCTCCCCAGGGCACGGAGCGCCGCCTCTTTTCGTGACTCCCCTTCCTCGGGCTGGGGGGACGGGAGGGGGGAGGGCTGGACAAATTGTGTTTATTGTACAAAATACTCTTAGTTTATTCTATTGGAGAAGCACCCGCTGGGTGCCCTGCTTGTGAGCAGTTGGTGGGGGGCAGTAGTGTGCTCGTGCCCTTTTCAGCTGCAGGCTGGGGTGACAGCATCTCCTCCTTGTGACCGTGGCACAGCTTCCCGTCACATCCATCTGGGGTGACTTTTAATTGCAGTGGCAGAGTCAGTCTCTTGCGGTATGATGACAGAGCAGCTACAGAAAACAAGACCCACATGCTGGCTCCCGCCTGGGAGATAGGATCACCTCCCTGCCAGGCCCTGGGGAGATGGCTGCTGGGCAGGGGTGGCAGAGGAAGCCCCAGTATCTCCCCTGCCAGAGCCAGAATGAGATGAGACAGCTTTCCCCTGCCTCTGTCCCCATCCCCACCCCTTCCATCTTGTATCCATGCCCTGGGGAGAGAGAAAAATTCCCCTCATACCTCCCTGCAGTTAACTATACCCTCAGGAGGGAAGCCTTTCTCTGCCCTTTTCCTCTCTCCCCCAAGCTGCAGGTGGCAGAGGCAGGGCAGGGCAGGGGCACCCCAGCTTAGTGGAGCTCAGCCCCTGCACAAAGCTGGGTGTCTGCCCGAAGTGGGGGAGGGAAGGGCTCAAGGCTGCAGGGAGCCATGCAAAGCACCAGGGAGGCAGAAGAGCTCTCCCGGTCCCAGTCCCTGCAGCCAGTGGTGTCTGTGCTTCAGCTGGATCTGCTGTGATGGCAACAACTATTAAATATGATGGTTCCTGGAGCAGAGCTACTGTGCTGTTTGTTTCCCACTACAAGAGGTTTGGGCCCTGGCTCCTTCTTTCCTTTGGGACCCCAAGAGGAAATGGAGCTTCTCAGTATTGGTCCAAGAGCCCTGGCTGCAGTTCTGGGAGGCCAGCGATCATATGATGATCCGAAGGGACTTCTGGCAGCTGTTGCTCCAGCCCTCACCTGCTGGGCCGTGGCACACTGGCTCACAAGCGCGCATCGTCGTAGTACTCCAGCAGGTCCAGCCCGTCGCGCTTGCTTTTGCGGGCTCTGCGCAGCGCCGCCGGCCGCTCCGGGGCCGCACGAGTTCTGAAGCGAGGCTGCTTGGGTTTGATGCCGTAATCTGCGGGCACGGCAGAGACTGGGCTCAGCTCTGGGACAACCACCCACCTGGAGGGGTGAGTGCATGGAAAGGGGGTTCACAGGGGCAAGGAGAGCACTGTACCATCCACCAGGCCGAAGTGTTTCTGTGGAAGCTCCAGGGGAGCAGAGAAATCCTCAGGAACTGAGTAGCTGTCCCTACAGAGGAAAACAAGGGCCAGGAGTGAGCCAAGGTCCTACAGCACTTACCCAGGCTGGCACAAGAGCTCCCATGTGCTGCATCTTCCACCCAGTCTGGCCAGCTCTTGAGGCCTAGTGCCACAAGTCCCAGCCCATGTCAGGGGCCCTGGGGTACCTGCAGGTACCGGGGCAGGGAGGAGGAGGAGGGAAGTGCCATCACCTCTGGTGCACAGGCTGTGGGAGGGCAGCCCCCAGCAGCAGGGCGAGGAGCAGCAGGCAGCACAGCATGGTGCACACTGACCGGTTCCACTGGTTCCGCAGCAAGGTCACAGAGGAGCCACCCTGGTTGTCCAGGATACCTGCTGGGTGGGGCAGGGGACATGGCCCCTCCCAGGTGCTGCTGCTGTCCCTTCCTACCTTGTCCCCTTCAGGTTCTGGGCTGCCTCTGCCTGGGCCCTGACAGCTGCTGAGCCTTCGTTGTGCTGGTGCATGTCCTTCTGTATAGTCAGAGCTCCAGGGCTGTCCCTGTCCCTCAGCACCTGCTTGTGCCTTCCTCTCAAATCCTCCAAGAGCAGACCACTGCATTTCATCTCAGTACCACTCTGTCCCAGGAGCCAACACTTCAGCATCTTCCTCTGCTAAAAGACTGAGCAAAGGGAGCATAGTTCCTTGGTCATGGCTTTTCTGCGCTGCTGTTACCATGCTGCAGGGCCTTGCCAGCTGAGGTGGCAACACAGACCCCTCACACTGGCAAAGTCCTGTTGTCCCCAGCTGTGGTGGCCCATGAGGAATGTGTGGTGGGACTACATTTCCAATGCTGGGTGCTGAGGCAAGAAGGCTGTGACCACTGCAGCCTTAGAATCCCTCAGGGATGGTTCAGGCAGGAATGTTCTTGATACCCACTTGGGGCACACTTACTACCCAGACAGCTGCCTGTGGGGCAGTCCAGTGCCACCAGCTGACTAACCCTTTCTCCTGGCCAAGGGAGCCTCCACAGAAGCTCACTGTGCAGACTGGTGTCTCAACTGTCTCCCCGTTAGAAGAGACACAGGCCTGTCCTAGGCCCTTTATTAAACGTGGCACAGCAGATTTGCTGAATTCATCGCTTCTCCTCTGCCCTTGGCCAAGCCCCCAAGCGTTGGCTGGCATTCTGCAAACCCTTTTAACACACATTAGGTGCTAGGAAAGCAGCCTGCACACTGCAGCTCTGTGTACCCCCAGGGGAACCCCAGGACTCTGGGGACTGAGGCAGGCACTGGGAATTACAGAGGCTATAGTCGTCAGCTGAGCAACACATGGGGCCCTGACTGACACAGGCCAGAGCAAAAGGCTTCTAAGGGACAGAGTATCCCAGGGTAGACAACTGCAAAAGCTGCTCTTTCTGACAAAGAGAGACCTGCTGGCAACCAGATACAAGGGATCCCATGCAAAGAGGCAGAGGCTCTTCAGCTCAGGTCTCTCCATTCAGTCGGTTTATTTGACAGACAAATCCGCTCCAAGCAGATGGGCCAGGCACGGCCAACACAAGCAGGTTGCGGGTCAACCTCAGCGCCTTGACATGTGAGACAGTGCTCTCCAAAACACCACTACACTGCCTGGCTTCATTATAGCGCAGCTGTATAAAAGAAGAAAAATCAAGTGCTTCAAAATGAGGTTGCCCCCATCACCATCACTGCAGCCACAGAATGGTCCAGAGAAATAGGTGGCCAGGGTCTCCCTACACATTTAGTGTCCGTCATTCACACCTCGATCTGTTAAAAAAATCACATACAACCCTCTCCCCGCTCTGCAGAACAGGAGCTTCTCATTCATGATTTTACTGAAAATTAGACATTATCAACATCCCTCCCCCAGCCTGCTTGCCCTCCTTAGGAATGTCCAGCCATGATTTTAGCAGAGAGTAATCATCTTCTTATCAGCCCCAGTTATAGAAATAGATTTTCTGCCAAGCAGGCAAGTAATCCATCAGTGGCCCTGAAACAAGAGAACACAGGGATTATACATGTAGAAAGGCAACAATTAAAGCTGTGTGTCTATGGGGTATACCCCCCCAACTTCTCATTATGATCCAAACAACCCCAAATCTCCACTTACACAACTCAGATGAACCCAAGAATAGAACATTACTTCTGCCAAGATGTAAGGCAACATTGCAATGTGGTGCCAGAGATCAGAGCAGGACCAAGAGGGGTGTGAAACATGGTCAGCATAGCCATGGTGTGAGACACCAACCACTCCCTCAGAGCTGACATGTTCAAACTCCAGTGGGAAAGGGGGTCTACAATGTGCAAGGGGAAAACCCACATGCAAGGAGTCAGGAGAACACTGCTGTGACAGGGAACAAGGAATATAACTCAGCAACAGTGAGCAGGTGCAAACATAGAAGCATCTGCTGTAGAGTGAAAATGCTTACGTTGCACAGGGCTTAATGCAGGCTCCAAAGCCTCTCTGAAATCACTAACTGGAGGAAGTGGCTCCTGAGCTAGCCAGCTTTTGTGACCTCCTCAAAGAAAGGGCAATCTCATGATGCCAGGCTGATGTAATGTCACATCACTGCCATGAACCACTCCACAAAAGGATTAACATCATCAGGGGAAGAGTGGGGGGAAATGAAATGCTGGCCTCTAATAAAGGGATCCTCTAGTGAAGAACTAGAACCCAGACCTGGTTTGACCCTTTGATTTACAGTCAGTTTCTGCCTGGTTCAATACTTCCAGGCACCCATTTATCCCTTGTGTCCACACTGCAGACTAGGGATCAAGGAAAAGAGTTCAGAGCAGGGCTGCAAAGTTGAAGGCCTGGTGTACCAGCTGAGGTGCAGAAAGGAAGCCCAGGAGAACAGGCCTAGGTGGCAGACACCAAGCTCTGCAGCCTCAGGGCACACAGAGGTTTACTACTGCCATCAAGCCAGGAAGCAATTAATCTTTTCCTTCAGCATTTAAAAACTACTCAAGCATGAACACAGGGTGCTCTGGTGCTAACTTCTCTAGGGACTTCCCAATTCCTTCCCAGGACTGGAAACCAATTGACAAATGTTCCCAACAGCCCTCATTTTTCTTCAGCAGACAGAAATGGGGATAAAACAGTGGGACCCACTTACGTGTGATGAAGCCAACTCCAGGCACATAATCAGCCAACAAGCGCAGGAGGAGGAGGATCCTGCCCCTAGAAAGGGAGAGAGCATGAACAAGTGCAGCTGGACACCTCCTGCCCCAGCTGTTGGACACACAAACAGCAATGGCAGCTGTTACACCAGGGCTCAGATTAACCTGGTCAGAGGCACCCACACATCTTCAGATCTATCACCCAGTCCCCTGATGCTATTTCAGTTAAAAGGGGAATTTTCAGCAAAAGCCCAGCAAGGGCCCCTTACTCCGAATATCGGTCATAGAAAGGAGATCTCAGCAGGTAGTACAGCAGCAGGATGGTTCGTCGCCTCAGCTCTGCCCGCTCTCGCCTGTTCAGGTCTTTCAGATCACTCAGCAAACTCAGACTGGAAGGAGGAGGGCAGAGAACTAAGTCACAGCAAAAGCAGCCAGCAGGGAAAACAAAGCAGGTTTCTAAAGCCCTCCATTCCCAGCTCCTCGCAGAGCAGCCCGCACCAGCTCAGAACAGAGAGCACTGTCAGTGTTGTAGAAGATGTGTCCATCTCCAAGCTAAAGACCAGCCTCGGTGTGTA
Organism: Promerops cafer; assembly: GCA_013398275.1. Taxonomy (NCBI): domain Eukaryota; kingdom Metazoa; phylum Chordata; class Aves; order Passeriformes; family Nectariniidae; genus Promerops; species Promerops cafer. Next base: position 3,477,998 of record VZSE01007886.1, read on the forward strand.
TTTCTCTCAGTAGGGCCTGCACAGGACTGGGGAATGGGGAAGTGTGATACCCAGCCACCAACAAACCAAGCACCAAGAAAGACTCTTCATCAGACTGACCTCGAGATGTCCAGGACTGCCGAGAGGAGCCAGGGCTTCCATGATCTCTGTCCCCATACTCCTAAACTCAATACTGGGAACACAGAGTCAAGGAATGAAGAGAGACTCCTAACAAGAGGCATGCAGAGAAGTGATCCCCTGCGTACCCACAAAGTTCTGCCAAGTGCAGGCGAATACACCCTAAGGCAGGGCTGGGGGGGCCCCGGGGCAAAGGGCTGGAGGACTTGCACCCACAGCTCCAGTGGCTGAGGCCAGCCACCAAAGTGTAAGAACGGGAAGAGCCCCGAGTCCCGCGCCCGAGCAGAGCGGCAGGGAGCAGAGCTGGCGAGGCACTGCCCTGCACCCGGGCCGAGCCCGCAGCACCCTCTGCTGGCACCCGCGAGCGCTGGGAGCCCGCACGGAGAAGGGCAGGATACGGTGGAGCAGGGGGCGGGTAATATAGATGGATTCTGCGATGGTTTCTTGGAGACCCAGAGGAGTGGGAGGCTGGTTCATCTCCTCCGCTCTTCGGCTCTGTGATTCCTCCCTCTGCTGGGGGGACCCCCAGTGCCGCGACTGCAGGGACGGGGCTGAAACAAGCAGGTCTGGTTACAAACACAAATAAAAGCTTTGTCCCAGCTGGAAACTATGTATCACTGCTAGCACACTCCAACTGGCCCTGGAGCCCTTCACCGCCCCGGCTGGTTGGGTAGGGAGAAGAATCAGAAAAAGGTAAAACTCCTGCATTGACATAGAACAGTTTAATAACTGAAATAACAAAAATAATAACAGTAATGAAAAGGAAGATAACAAAACCCAAGAAACACAAGTGACGTACAACTTCTCACCATCCCCAGACTGATGCCCATCCCATTCCCAAACAGTGATTGGCCCCTCCCAGCCAACTCCCCCAGTTTATACAGTGGGCATGATATTCTATGGTATGGAAGATCCGTTTGGCTGGTTCAGGTCACCCATCCTGACTATGCTCCCTCCCAGCTTTTTGTGCATTTCCTCACTAGCAGAACCCAGGAAACTGAAAAATCCTTGACGTAGACTAACCACTACTTCTCAACAACCTATGATATCAGTTATAATGTTATCAACATTATTCTCATACTAAACCCAAAACTCAGCACTGCACCAGTTACCAGAAAAACTAATTCTAACCCAACCCAAACCAGGACACCTTCCTATCATGTCTCCCTGCCTTCTGCACTGTGAAGGTGTGAAACAGGAAAGCTTGAAGAGGTACTTGTAAGATCCGTGCTCCTCAAAGCATAACCATCATGAAGAGCTGTCTCTGTTGCACAGCTCACTTGGGAAAACACAATTTAAGTGCTAGCCTTGCAGCACATCTCTGGTTGCTTTGCTACCCCCAGCTACTCACAGTAGGCCTAGTGAGTGGCAAGGTATGTCCCAATACGAGGTTCTACCCTTTACTGCTCCCATCCATGTCATCCATGAAGGCACAGAGCAGGAACAGCTCAGGCTGGAAAACAGGTTCAGTTACTTACTGCTCTGTAGAGAGCGCACAACACGGCTGGAACGCCTGCCAACATAGGTCTGATCCTTCCCTGAGGAGTTGTCTTCCATGCCTGCAGAAGAAAACAGCCACAGGGGTCAGGCTTCAAAGCAATACACTTCACACCCCAGAGCTGGCAGCACCCTCCCCTACGCTGCCACCAAGAAGAGCAGACTGAAAGGCTGATTTAGTGCAAACTGGACCATTCTGCGGGGGCTAACAGTAGGCAGAGTGTGAAAAGGTAAATCTGCCTGATACTGCCCAGGTCTAGGGCCTCTTTCCTCATCATTAGACCAGGGCACATGCAGCCTGACTCATGGTTCAGCCAGAAATTCCCAGCTTAGACTTCTCCATCCCCTCCTTTCAGATAGTAGGACAACCCTGCCACTAAGCTAACTAGTCCTCTGCAAAGGGTGGAAAGTTGAACACAGCTCAGCCTTGAGTACAGACACCTTATGGCTCCATGTGCTGCACAAGCCACTGCTCTGATGAGTAATTCTAGCAGGACAAGACATGTGGCTCAGCAAGGCACCAAGCCAATGATAATAACACCATGGGCTCACCTTGAGGGTGGAGAGGCTGTTGCTTCTCCCTGTTCAGTGGCACGATGGGAGGAGACATCTGGATGCCAGCTTTGTACCACAGCAGGAGCAGGAGACGAAGGATGGCTCTGAGAACAGACACGCGGAAGTCTTCAATACCAGACTATGGAGCTGGGTTCCTGTTACACTGGAGAGATGGCTTCCACAGAAGAGGGAAACACTCAGGTCTCCTCAGAGCAACTGGCAAGGTGAGAGGTGTAAGTGCTCCCTTCTGTGGCACAGAATCCAGTACACCGTGGGCTCCAAATTCCCCCAGCCTCAGGGACTGGCAGCTCAGTCCTGTGTGGGATTTTTCCAGGGGTACTATGGAGTGCCCTCCAGGTCCCCTTTCCGAGCGCACGCTGCCCCTTCCCCTCTGCCCGCAGCACTTACTTAGCCAGCTGGATGAGGACAATGATGGTCCACCGGCCCATCTCCCCCCACACCCTGGCTGTCCCCATCTCTGCAAAGACCTCCACGCATTCTAGCACACTCAGCCAGGTCAGCAGCTTCTGCTGGGGCAGCGACTGCAAAACACAGAGGGGAGGAGGGGGACAGGATGCAGGTTCTGCTCGGGAGTTAAAGAGGGCAGAAACACAGCCCAGTCTGGTGGGACCCTCAGAAATAAGCACCAGATGGCCTTGGAAGTCACAGCTCCAGAAACAAAAAGCAATGTCTTCACTGTGGCTGGAGCCAACACACAAGCCCACTTATCTACCTCCAAGCAGGGGCAAACTGAGACATCACAGTATCACGTGGAGTTACTGCTCCAAAAACAGGGAGAACATCACATCTGTGTTTTATATTGTCTCTACCCCAACTGCCACAGCAGGATAGCCTCCTGGGTTGTGGCACTGTGCCTGAGCTCCACAGCAAAACTCTCCCCTCCTCCTCATCCCAGAGTTGAGACACAAGGCAACCTCCTCTCTGGAGAGAGCTGATGAGGGAGTGTGCTTGGAGTAGTGGAAACGGGACCCAGAGTCCACTGCCACACCAGAGTGAATGCTGGCTGAACACAGCATCAGTCTAGATTTCAGGCATGAACCCCAAGACAGTGGGTGCTCTTCCAGTCTAGGTCTCTGCTCTCCACATGGGAACTTACTACTGCTGTCAACTACAGGGTTTGATCCATGGAAAAGCATCAATAAAGAAGTACAGCTGAAAGTCTATTCAACTTCAACCAGGGAAGTAAGTCTTCTGCATTTCTGTTTGTTACACGTCTGATGCTCCATTCAGGGAGCTGCCGACACCCAACCCACACACTGGGCAGGTTTGTAACAGAAGAGCCTTGTCTGGAAAAAACCAACCTCTTCCCCATTCCCCAAAGGGTTTAACAATTCTGGGAGCTGGCCTGGGGCTCATGCAAGAGGGACATAGCAGCAAGGCTCTTACATTTGTTTTACTCAATACAATATGCAAAGGAAGAGTCTGACAGATGGAATCAGAGCTTCAGTGCTCCAGAGCCACTGCTGTGTAAACAGCAATGGTTTATTCATCAACACCTCTACCTAGCTCAAGTTCTGAGCTTCTCAAGAAAGCCTGAGGAGCTTCTGGTGCAAGTCAGGGCCTGATTTCTGTGGTCCAGGGAGTGCTCTAGCCACGCCTCCAAGCCAGGAGCTATGGACAGGGCTGCCGTTTTACTTGCATTCAGAGGTTGCCTCTGGCTTCTCCATACCTGACCAAAAAGAGAGGCCACAGCAAAGACCTCTTAAGTTTCTACAGACACTCCCTGAAAGCTCCTGCAAGGAGGAGAGGATGTGTCCCAAATCCTCCTCCCACACACTCCAGCCTTACCACTGGGAGGCTTTGCTGCAGGTCCTTTCGGAGAATCCAGTCGTTTAACAGCACTAGGAGGTTGGAGGCAGAGTACACTGGAAGAGAACAACGCAGAATGGATGCACAGAAAGCAAGCCAAACCGGCCCTGCTGCCTCTGTCCCCGATAGGGGACGAGGGAAAGAGGGCAACAAGATGTGCAGACTCCTCCCAGGAGCTGTCCGACAATGCAGGGACAAAAGCAGGGCCCGGGGAGCAAGACCCGCATGCACCCGGCCAAGGGCGCAGCACCGGCCCCGACCCGCTGTCCACCTACCCAGCTCCGACAGCGCGTGCGAGTCCGAGAAGCGACCTGCGAAGGGAAGAGAGCGGCTACAGCGAGCGCCCGGAGCCGGGGGAGCCCCCACTCCCCGCTGGGTCCCGGTGCCCGCACGCTCCCGGCCCAGACCCCGGCCGGAGGAACGAAGGTTCGCCTGCCTCCCCGCTCCCACACCTGGCAGCAGGTAGGAGAGCCCCCGCACGGTGCCCTCCAGCTGGGCCGTGGCGGCCGGGTGCCGCCTCACGTACTCCTGGTAGCGCTGGCACAGCAGGCGCAGCCGCCACACCGGGCCGGCTNCCGAGCGCCGAGCGGGCGATGGGCGGCGGGGCGGGGGTTTGAAGGAGCGGCGGCGGCAGCGGCAGCCGGGCAGGTGAGGGCGAGCTGTGGGTGTCCCGAGCGGGGACGCAGGTGCCGCCGGGTGAGGAGCCGGGGTGCGATCAGTTTGGGGGGGCCCCGGGAGGGAGTCGTTCCTCGAGCGTTGCGGCGGGGGGGGGGGGGGCCNNGCGGGGGTCTGCCCACGCGTGGGTCTGGCGCTCCGCGGCGCGGCTGGGGGCGGTGTGGGGGGTACCGGCCGCCCGTCCGGGGCTGCTGGCTGCGGCACCGGTAAAAAGTTCCCGGTGGCGCTGGGGAATGAGAGGGGGCGCCGGGAGCGGCGCTTGCCCCTTCGTCACCCGCCGGGGAGCGGCGTGCGGCAACCCCCGTCCCAGCCGGGGGCTCCCACGGGCACCCGGGTCGCTGCTTGCCCGGCAGTGGAGAGCCTCGCTCTGCACCTGGCGAGGGCTCTGCGTGGGGAAGGGTGAGGTGTGACCGAAGAGTCAGGGACAGCCCCGCTCCGCTCGGGGCTGAACGGCCCGTGCCCACTCGCTGGGTGCGAGCAGGGGACGTGCTGCTCTGGAGGCACAGAAAGGCTGGGGGGCTTGGGGACGGAAGCTTTCATCCTCGCGTCCGTGCGTGGCAGTGTCTGCCCCCGCCCGGGGCCGGGGGGAGCGGAGCGGGGAGCAGAAGGGCGGTGGTCGGGCCGTGCAGTGGGGGCTCTCTCGGAGCCCACGCAGGACTCGCTCGGCCCCCGCTGCGCTCAGTGTTTGCCGCACTAGCACGGGTGTCCCCGTTGGCAGGCGGGAGGAGGCGCGGGGCCCGCCTGGCTGCAGCCTGTTGCAGAAGTGGCTCCAGCCCGGTCCCGCGACCTCCCTCCCTCCGTGCCGTGCCCTGCCCCGGCTCTGCCTCCCGCTCAGCCGAGCCTGCCGGTCAGCGCCCCTGCCCGCAGCCGGGCCTGGCTCCGCACGCTGCCCGGGGCAAAGATCGGCGGTGCCCGTGGGCCAGGAGGAGCTTCGTGGCCTCTCGGGTGCGCCCAGAGCTGGGCCGAGCCGCCCCTCCTTCCTCCTGTCCGGTTACCTCCGCACAATGGGCACAGTGTGTGCCTGCGGCTTCCTCGGCGGGAATTACAGTTGCATGGGCAGGCACTTTATCCTTCCTGAGCTCTCCTCTTCCCCCGAGGGTTTGTTTTCCAGCAGGCTGAGTTCAAAAAGGGCACGAGATACCGCTGGCAAGCAGTCTGGCGCTAAACAAACCTTTTTAGTCAGAATCACATGGACTAGACCCAACTTTCCATTCACATGCAGTGCTACCTGCGAGTTTCTCTGAATTTCACGGTGGCTGGGCTGCTACTGTAAGTGTGAAGGCGGGTGAGATAGCACCCAGAGGCCATGACAGAGGTCTCCAGCACAGCTTACCGGGTAGGTGTGTGCTGCTGGTGACTCTAGGGGCATATGCAGTGCAGACTGCCAGAGCTGCTCTCCTTCAAGGAGATGCTCTAGCTCTGCCAGACAGCAATCTGAGAGCTGGCTGCCTAGGAGACTGCCAAAGACACCTTGTCTTCAGCCAGAGGTGAAGCTTGATGCACAAAGTCCTTGGGCTACTCTGAACAGCACAGCTAGATTCTGTCCCCGAGTAAGGAGCATTTTGGCAGATGCTTCCTCGTCACCCCTTGCCCCCAAACTCTGTCCCACCAACTGTCAAGTCCCCTTTTGTTCATCTCCTGCTTGCAGCAAGTGAGTTTGGAGGACAGTTTGAATAGCTTCATGCTGCCTTTTTATGGTAAGTATGTTGCAAGGGAGCACTGCAGGATGGGCAGCCTCTCAGCACAGCAGCAGGTCCATGGGACTGGGCAAGACTTCAATTGCCTTGGCTTATGGTGCCCATGGTGTGTGTGGCAGCAAGAGGTGAAAGGCTGGGTTGAGGGAGTAGTTTCTCTCTTGACTGTGCCCAGAATGATCTAGGAGCAACTCTGTCCTTAGTGTGTACTGGCAGTCTGGGTGCTGAGGGCTTGTGCTTACTGGAAATCCACTGGCTGTGACTGAGGCCAAATAGTTCCAATGCTCTGATGATGAAGGGTGCAGGCTCAGCACTAAGAGTAAGAAAAGAAGCAAACCAAAAAAAAAAGCAAGTGTTCTGCCAGCCCATCTGTGGGTACAGTGCTGAAGTCCAGCTTGCTTAGCTGCCAGTGTCTTGCTCTTTGCTCAGATCCATGAGACCACGCCATTTCTGGGAAGCCTGACTCCAGGCACAGCACTGCCACGAGTATAAGGCATTTCATCCTAAGTAAGCCTCAAAACACATCTTTCAGAGTGCTGGGGTGAGGATGTTTTCGAACAGTACCTGCCAGGGTTGGAGCTGGGGAGCAGAATGTGGGAGGATACACTCAGTGTATTGATGCTTGGCTGTGTCTTGGGAGATGGGTAGTTGGGGTGGGAAGTGGATATTCTCCCCAGCCTTGTCTTGCTGCTGACCTTCCCCTGCCAGAAGGGAAGTAGCCTGGCAATATGAGGTCGGGGATGTGGATCTTTTTGGCAGTGGTTGAAAGTGGGCAGTTGTGCTGAAGAATGAGATGGCCTTTCTGGCCCTGTCTCTTTAGAGCATCCCTTCCTGCCTTTCTCAGCTCTCACACTGTGGTCTGGCTATGTTCTTTGCTTCTGGATGAGCTCAGCCAGTACTTTGGGATAGCTGGGGATAAATTATGACTTGCTTCAAATAACCTGTAGATGGAAGCATGTCCAGGGAGTATTTTAGTCCCTGTCACATGAACCCTGCCTGGAATGGAAGGCCTTGTTCACTCATGATATCCCACTGGAGGCCAACACCTTTTGGGAGAGCTCCAAATCTCTGTCCAAATGAGGAGACAAGGGCAATGAAGCACACCATGCGCTGAGCATGGCAGTGCTGGTGGTGGCAGCTTGTACTTCTGATCTTGGAAAGCCCTCCTGGGGTCTGGAAAGGCAACACCTGGCAGGGGAAGCTGGTGGTGTAGTACCTAAGTTCCTGAAGTGTTGCTGACAGGTCTGTTACTTGAAGCAGTAGCCTGACGGGAAGGGAAACCCAGGTCAAACAAGCTTAAGGGGCCCTTTTAATGTGTGTTTTGACTTGGAGGCATTTTGTTGCTGTTCTCTGTCAGGGTGCCCCTGCCCTTCCCAGCTTAGCTCAGACTTGGCATCCCTGGAGAAAGACTCTTTTTGGCTTCTCGGGAGGAACAACATGTCTGGCAATGTGTGCAGAGCCCTGCTGCGAGATACTGACTGCCTCCTGCCTCCAGATGCCTTTTCCAGAAAGCCATTTAGAGCCACAGATTGTTACTTGGATAACTCCCTTCCCTGATTCATTAGCAATGTGCAATCTCTCCTGTAATACTCAAATCTGCCTGTGCCAAAGGCTGAAAGGGAGAGGCCATGTCTTTTAATAACCGTGTGATGCAGCTGGAAAAAACTTTTGGACACGTATTTCTCTGGTGGCCTGAGTTGATGGAAACACTCCAAGGGAGAGATACAGCTGGGCCCTGTGGGAGAGGGCACTGCAACTGCTTTTGGGTGTGTGAGGAGTAACTGCTTGTGGTTTCTGACCCTTCTTTCCCCCGGCATCACCCTAAGTTCCCCTGATCTCACCTGGAGAAGGCAGCAGAACTTGAGATCAGTCCCACCCTGCTGCAGATCTTGCAGGTCCTGAGTGTGGTGCTGTGCAAATAACTGCTGGTGCCTGGGTTGCGGCCGTATGATGTGGGCTCCATCCTGGAGATGAGGCTCCTGCCATGTGTGAGTGGGCACTCTGCTGTTCAGTGATGCTGTGGTGTATCCCAGTGGACAGTGCTGCTGTGTGACAGGCACATATCTGGGTCTCCCCACTCGGTATTGTCTCTGCTGAAGGGGCCTTTGCTTTTCAAGCTCTTTGCTGTTGAAAGTACTCAGTGTTGTTGCCAGAAGCTTCTGCTTTGTAGCCCAGGTGGAGGGACTTGGCTCTTACCTGCTGAACTGTTCTCTAGAAATATAAAGCTCTGGTGGCACCTGGGCGAGGGCTGTGGGGTGTATGCCAGGAGGGTTTGGCATACAAACCTGGTTCATATCCTGTTCCTACTGCTCCAGAAGTATCCATCTCTTGAGTTTCCCCTCTCAGACCCCTTTGGTCCAATGTGGGAGCTGACCCATCAGGACAAGCAGAGTGGGGATGATGGAGGAGACAGATGTCTGTTTATTGACATGTGCTGTAGGGTCCGTACATGTCCTCTCTCACTGGCTGCCACCTTGTAGCCAGAATCTGAGGGAGACTCCCAAAGCAGTTTTGTTGGGCCTTGTTGCTGAAGAAGGGTTTTGCTGAGCAGTGCAGTGCTGTACTTCACTCTTAGAATCACTGGATTTCACTGTTCAGGTAGCAGCTGTTGTTACTATTTTTTATTTCCAGCCCTTGTCAGAATTGATGTCGCCTCCCTTCTGTCATATTGTGCTGTGCCAGGCTGGCCTGGGGTTTGCTGTGGCTAGAGGGGTGCAGGAATACAGCACACTGCACACTTGTTTCTCTGTTTGGGCTTTTAAAACAGGTGGGACAGACCAGACCCGTGCTTTTAGTAGGTTTTTACTTGCTTTTAAGGTCCTGCTCCTGCTGCATCGTAGAGCAATGATGTGTGGATAGAGGGTCCTTAAAATAAATTTCCCAATTCTTCTCCAGTTCCTTTGCCCTAGCATATTAGTATGTCTGTGCTTCTGTTTTGGGCTTTCTCCTGATAAGGAGCTAAGAATCCTTCTAGCCTCCTTGGAGGAGGGCTTACCCGTTTCACCTTGTAGTTGTGGAATGTGTGTGCCCAACTCTGCGGGATTTGGAGGAAAGGGGTGCACTGGAAAGATCTCAGCAGAGGAAGAGGATTTCCTCTGAGGAGGAGTAAAATGTGCAGACTGCTGTGCTCTCTTCAGCACAAGTTGCTGAAGAGAGCACAGCACATACAAGTGCATGATGTTTTTTGCCTGCTCCCTCTCTCCTCTGCCTTTACTCCTTCTCTCTCCCTGTATGCATCTATTTGGATAGACTCTCTTAACTGCCATTATGGGGCTGCCCAAAGCATGTCACAGGGGCTCAGGTTACTGGACAAGATAGTTAATCCCTTTATTGCCTCACAAGTTAGACACTTGCTGCTGCTATCATGTTTGGGAGGGGGCCAGAGAACTTGCATCCCTCCCCCAGCTCCCGATCCTGCTGAAGGATTGGTGTGAGGACTCACATGCGTTGTGATGGAACACGGTGGCTGTGGCTTTGCCAGCAATTCTGGGGACATGTGTACAGTCCTCCTTGCATGGGTGGGGAGCTTGCCAAGGACAGTGCAGTGAATTGGGAATATGCAGCATGCAGGTAGTCACTCTCCCCTGGGCTGTCTGGGTGATCTGGGGTGACACTGAGCCCCTGATGCTTTGTGACAGGCTGGATGTTAGGAACAGGACCAAGGTGTTGTGTGCTCTTATCTGTGACTCTCAGATGTGCAGGGGCCTGTCCTCAGAGCTCTCTTATGCAGTAGCTTTTCACGTGACTGTCTTTTGGGTTTCAGGTAACAGCAAGCTCCAAAACTCTCAAGTACAGCTGAGATGTCTTATCTGCCCTTCAAGCTGAGAATCCTTGGTTAGAGGGGGGTCCTCACAGGCACCACCAGGCCGTGCCAACTTCTCCAGCTGTTCCTAGTCACTCCTGCAACATTGGCAGCCTTCAAAGGTTAGTTATCATGTATGTTAAGTAGATGGTTTACATGTGGTTGCTCCCTTGCTGTTTCAGTGCTTCTAATATCGGTAAACAGGGGATAATCGCATGGCAGAAGGGCTTGACTCTGTGGGTATTTGGGACCTGTGGGAGGCTCTGGAAACAACACTGGCACTTGTAAGCCCCCATAGCCCAGTTCTCTGGAGGGAAGGACCAGATTCTCCACAGCAATCCTTTGAATAAAGTGTGATGCCATCTCTGTGGCTGTTAACCCGAGTATGCATGTCTGGATCCTTCTCCCCAAACAATACTATGGTCTATTGCTTATTTCTTGTGTAGTGGGCAGTAAGTCGCTGGGACCTGGACTGAGGAGCTGGAACAAGCTCTCTGGGCCAGGGAAAATGGGAAGACCCCCTTCTGAAGGCTGGGAGCTTGTGCTGGCATTGTTCTGTCCTAGCAGCTTCTTTTCCCTCTGTCCGTTACGTCAAGCGTTTCTTTGGGGCCACTGTTCTCAGTGGCCACCTCTCTCTCCCTGCCCCTCATTAGTCTAGGGCTTGGCATGCCAGCAGGAGGGAGCCTCAGCATGTCTATGCCTTGATCGGATTTGTCAAGGCTCCTTCCCTTTTCTTCCTGTTCATTGAGGTCTGAAACAAAGCAAACAGAGGAGAGGAATTCCAAAGAATAGGAGTGAGGGAAGAGAGGAACGCTGGAGTGACAGGCTGCCCCTGCACACACGCACCCCCCTGCCTTGGTCTGGTGGGGCAGAGCTGGTGGCAGAGCATTTCGGGAGGTGAGGCCATTCCTTAGCACTTCTATTCCCAGCTCTGGCACCAGCTGTCTTTCTCCCTGTGCTGTGGGGCTCCTATCCTCACTGCTCAGGTAGCTCAGACTTGCTGCCTACTCTGCACGGGCACGTGCGCCTGAGCACAGCTTGAGGGAAGCAGAGCATTTCGGGAGGTGAGGCCATTCCTTAGCACTTCTATTCCCAGCTCTAGCACCAGCTTTCTCCCCGTGCTGTGCTGTGGGGCTCCTATCCTCACTGCTCAGGTAGCTCAGACTTGCTGCCTACTCTGCACGGGCACGTGCGCCTGAGCACAGCTTGAGGGAAGCAGAGCATTATTTGAACTGCTTTGTTTGTCTTGGGCTGAGGTAAAAGGTTTCCCTCTTTACCTGTGTCAGGAAATTTTCCCCTGCCAGGCAGATCCTAAGAAGCCCAACATGGAGCTGAATGTCCTGCCTGGGTGCCAGGGCGGTGAGGCACTGGCCCCTCCCCGTCTTGGAGCCAGATAAGTGCTGGAACAAGGCCCTTTTGTGCAGACAGGTGCGTGGAGACAAACGTGCTCTGGTGCTTATGTTGTTTCCCAGGAGGCAGGAGACTCGGGAGGGGAGTCATGGCCCGCCAGACAAAGCTGCCACAGGTAAAGCTTTGTCCACTCTGATAGATCTCCTTGCTCCCTCCTTTGTCATCCCCAGGCCATCACGCAGTTTGCCCTTCATCCTGCCCCTGACCCTCCATAGACTGGATCAGGGAAGGCAATAGGATGCTCAACAGCCCCAGTGTAAAGCACTTGAGGTGAAATACATCCCTGCTAGTAACACCCTCCTCCTTGCATTTAAGCCACAAGGAACAGCCTTTAAGCCACAGCCTCTTCTTTCCTTTCCTTCTTTCCTCCTTGTTCTCTACCTTCTGGCAATCTTTGCGCTCCACGGTTTAATTAAAGAGCAGAGTAAAGTGCTTTGACTCCAAAATGTGCAGATTAAGGGGTTACTAATCCTCTTCCTCAATGGGTGCTCACATCCTGTCTAGCCTGTTATCAAGCTTCTGTTCCCTGAGTGGAAACTTGGCCAAACTTGAGACCTCCACCTCTCTTCCTGCTTGCTGTGCTGAGGAGGAAGGGCGAGGGGTTACAGGAGAGCCATGGAGGAGAAGCAAAGCGAGCTGTGGGCTTACAGCATTCTCAGGATGGGTTTGTAGTCAGCACTGGCTATCTTTGCTTTTTGTGTCCTGTCTCGTTTTGGTGCTCCAGGAGCAATAAAGCAGGGGTTTGGTGTTTTTCTTTTGGTTTTTTTGAGTGCTGTCTTCCTATTCTGACAAAATAACCTCTCGGTCAGAGGAAGCAACTGCTTCCCCTTGTGCACGTGCTTGTGTGTTTATTGGCTGGGTGCTTTGGTTCAGGTGTGTGCCTTCCCTGTGCATACACCCCTCTCTTGACTTCCCAGGAGTCTCTTCTGTGCTCTTACTCCCAGTGTATGCCCAGGTGCTGCAGCACTGCTGAAAGAGCAGGGCTGCTTCAAAAGAGTGGGAGGCTGGTGCCTGGCAGTGCTGCATGAGGCCGGTCGTATTCTCAGCTGGGGAGGCTGAGATCCCTTTATAGGACATACGGTGCCAGTGAGAAGGGGAAGGTGGAGTATTTGTGGATCCAGATGGAGGCACCAGGAGAGAGGAGTGAGTAGTGAGGATGAGTGTGGTGGGAAGGGTAGGACTCTTCCTGGAAGCATCCTGGAAGACCTGATCACAGGATGGTCTGAGCTCTTATGCCTCTCCTGGTGCAGGCTTGGGCACTGCGCAGAGGGTGCTGTGGATTGCAGAAGAAGTGGGCTTTTGTCCTCAGCCACTCATCTGCCTCTTTGTTGAATTGAACTATGCTGTTTCTTCCCTGCCTTTGTCCTCTGGTGTGCAAGTTCAAGGTTTAGCTCAGCAGTGTGAGAAGCCCCAGGGATGGGAACACAAGGAGCAGCAGGAAGGGAGGAGGGCTAGTAATGGGTTTGGATGTTGGGAGTATTCTCCTTTCCACTGCCTGGCTTTGGGAACTGCCTCCCCTCTGGGATCCATTTCCCCTCCTTTTTTTGCCCCCATCAGTCACTACCTCATTTCCAGTTTGCAGGATGCCCTGTATGGTTTTTTTGCAGGTACGTTTTGTGTCAGCCTGGACAGCAATTTTTCCTCCAGTGTTGTCAGAGCCTCTTGGCAATGTGCAAGCTTCTCTGTAGCTCAGAATCACTTCTGGTTGTACAAAATGCCCAGGGCACCCTGAGTGGATGGCACTATTGCTGCTTGGGTTTTTCAGAGCCTGCCCTGAGCCATTCTGGTTTGCTATTTATAGTGCAGTTGTTCCATTCCTGTGTGGACGAGCTCTGCTTTCAGCCTCGCTTGGGCACTATGGGCACTGGTGCCAGGAATAGCTCTGGAAGGGAAGATACAGGAGTGGCTGCTTGAGCACAGCTCCCAGTTTGGGCTAGTCCCTTGTGGAAGAGGTACCAGGCTGCATCCATGAGCTCAGCTGCTTTTCACAGAGGAGGGGGATTGCCTTTCTGTGTCGGTCAGTGCCTTGTGTGTGCCTGGCTGCTGGACTAGAGTTTGGCATTGTGAGAGATGGAATTCAGAAGAGTTGCTCCAGTGACCAATAGTAGCAGGACTAGTGAGGGACCATGGTGTCACGAGCCAATGGCATGAAGCTGTATCAGCAGAGGATTAGGTTGGTTATTAGGAAAAACCCAGAGGGTGGTTGGGCACTGGAACAGGCTCCCCAGGGAAGTGGTCACAGCACCAAGCCTGACAGTTCAAGAAGCTTATGGACACAATGCTCTCAGGCACATGGTGTGATTTCTGAAGTTGTCATGTGTTGAGCTGGGAGTTGGACTTGATGATCCTTGGGGATCCCTTCCAACTCAGGATATCCTATGATTCTGTACAGGGCAGTTGGCATGGGAAGCCCTGCTCCTAGCATGTCCTCCAAGCAGTGATAGTGACCTTGTGTGTCCTGAACTGCTGCCCACTGGGCAGGTGGATCCCTTGTGGTGGGGTACCTGCCATTCCTTGCACAGGGCACTGTTCTCCTCCCCCCAGGGAGTGTCTGCTAACCCTGAGGGAGCTTGAGCAAAGGCCTGAAAGGAGCCTGCAGCACAAAAAAAAAATCAACACCCTCCTCAGCACTGCTGCTTGGGCAGAGCTGCTCCAGCCTTTTGGCTCACGATGCTCTCAGCTTGTCTGGAGACCAGAACTAGACAAATAATTAATTGCTTGATTTAGTGCCCAAAATGAAAAGCTGGAGGCAGAAAAACTCAACACAGACAAATTTGAGAGACCCTTTATATTTTCTTTTAAATGTAATGCAGCTCAATTACAAACAGAGCAATGCAAAATGAGACTTTTTTTCCTTGGAAAACAAAGCATTTTGTTCTTGTCCAAAACTTGTAGTGAAGGAGCAAATAGCTCTGAGCTGTGTGGACACTGCAGTTTTCAATCAATAACTATTCAGCCAAAAACACTTACCCAGTTCTGCTGGTAACAATGCACAGCAGGCACCTGACAGCCTGGCTCACAGCCATGCCCCTGGCACTTCCCCAGAGGTGGATGGTGTCCTACCTCTTGTGAGCTCTTCCAGGTAGAGTGCCAATATGGGGTTGTTGGAGTCCCTTTGTCTCCTTTTTTTTGCTGTAATTAACCTAATTAATTTTGCCTGATGTTATGCAGACTCAACAAGCATGTGTAGGGGGTAGGTTTGGCCTGCTGTGCTGGGATATGGTCTCCCTTGTCCCACCAGGGAGCACCGTCTGGTGCAGGATGTTCAAGTGCATTTCAAGGGAGCAGGGGGATGTGGAGTTAGTCCCTACCCATGGGCACTGCTAGCTGGAAACTTGGGGTGTCAGTACCACAGAGGATGAAATTCCCACCCCTTGCTGTATCGGCATGGTGCCTGCTGGGTGTTCCAGCTGTGCCGATGGCAGAGCTGGAACTGGTGGAGGGCTTGCTGCAGGCTTACTGGGAGAAAAGCTGGAGTTCCTGGCTGCTGACCCTGCTCAGCTCTGACCCCAGGAACTGTTGCAAGCCCGCAGCAGTGAAAGTGTCAGGAAATGGCATGGTGAACAGGTATTGATGCCCATAGCACATCCGGAGACCAGGACACGGTGAACTTAATGGATTCAGAGCTGGCCATTAGCTGCAGCACAGACATCAGCAAAAATGCAGATAGTAGAAATCTAATCCCATCAGAGAGGAAGGGAGCTGGAGATCAGCCCCTGTTGCTGCTCCTGTTTCAAGAGGCAGTTGGGGTCCTCCTGCACAGTGCCCAGGCCTGATCCCTCCTGTGCCAAGCCATGTTGGCCAGGGAGGCATGTGGAAGAGATTTGATTCAGGACTCTTTGGCCTCTGTGTCTGTCCTCAGTTAGGCTTGAGTTTCACCAGGCCCAGAAAAAGGCCAGTCAGTGTTCATACTTCACCTGCTGAGTATCCTCTTAGCATCAGAGGACTTGTAGTCCAGGGAGGTAAAGCTGGAAGCAGTGTGTTGAACACCTCCCCTGTGAGTTTCTTGGGGGTCCTTCCAGCTTCTTCTTGGGCTTAAGAGGAATGAGAGCACTTGTGGACTGTGTTGCTGTCTGGGTGGATCCCCTTTACTTTGCCTGAGAGTTGTGGCAAAATGCAGCTGCCCAGCTTGTAAGCACCGCAGGACGTCTGGTAGGCTTAAGCCTCCTGTGCCACACTTGCACTTTCTGCTGTGGCACTGCTCTCCCCACGTGTGCCCTGCATGCCCTCTGTGGCTGATGCTCTGCCAGGCAGCTGAACCCAGTGCCTGGTTGCAGGCAGGGAGACTGACTCTGCAAAAGCAGACTGTGTCTAGCAGGGCCTTGTGATTGGAGTCCCTGCCAAGAGGAGCTGGTCCCCTGATACATTCCTGGGTTTCAGACATGAAGAGGTAAGCAGCAAGGCATTCCTGTGTCAGTCCCAGCCTGAGCATGCTGGTTTCCTCTGGAAACAAGGAAACAGTCTGGTGACAAGTCTCTGCTCCAGCCAAGTTTGCAGCTTCAATACCCTTCAGAGACTTTTAGCTCCTCTTCCCCAAGTGCTGTGGTTCCGCCAGAGAAGGAGAAGATGGCTTTTCAGTGTGACCTCTGCAGAATAAAAAACTGAACTCAGAGCGGCAGAATTGTGCGTGTGGTAATCTTAGGGGCCTGAGAAGAGCTTGATGTTTGAGAATGACCTGTAACTGAGGCACAGCTGCCTGTTGTCCCAGGAGGATCCTTTCCTTTCTCAGCAGCTTGGTGGTGTCTGGGGGCAGTGGGGAGATGAGGATGGTTCCTTCTTTTTACAGCATGTGTTGGTATCCAACTCTGTGGGTGCTACTGGATCCCACCTCTAGAACATAGTGGCTGTTTTGCCAGGGGTTGCTCTTTCCAGGGAAATACCAGGGTGAAACTCTCACTTAAGGTTTGCTTATCATAAGACTGGGGAGGGAGGGACGGCATGGTAATCCGGAGCATGGGGTTTTAATCCTGCTCCCCTGGCCAAATTCCATTCCGCCTCTGTAAATTCCTGCAGCTATCCTGCTCTGCACTGCCTGTGTGGTATCTGCAGGCTGGCACAGCCCCCCTCAAGCTGCAGCATTTCAGGCATGGGGAGCAGGACAGGGAGGTGACCCTGAATCTTAAGGTGCTTTGTCAGATGGGTGCTGCAGTACACACCTTAAACGTGATCTGCTGAATGAGGAATCAGCTTGTCCCTTCCCATCCCTTTGTAAGAGCAAAAGTGATCGTCCCCAGTTGCCTCTCTTCAAAGTGTGGTGCCTTTTCTGAATTGCCGGTCTGGCTGTGCAGCTCTTGTCGCAGCTTTCGGGCCCTTTCTCACCTTCTGCAAACTTGGGAAGCTGTTGTGTTGGGCCTCTACTGAGGCAGTCTAAGCAGGTCAGCTACGCTGTCACTGTTCCAAAAATGAGACCTGGGAGAAGAATTTGCAGTTTCTGTCACCTACATCTAGGTAAGACAACAGGCACCATAGTCCCATGACATCACTCCTCTCCTGGCTGCCCTGCAGCTCTTTACTGGGAGCAGCCAGGCTACCTCTTCACTTGTAATGCCTGGGGGGGGAGGCAGTAGAGGGGGCAGCAACCCTGGGACCGTCCCTGTGCCCCTTCAGGCCTCTGGCTTGGTACCCATGGACAGTGTAGTTGTGCCTCAGCATACCTCTGTAGGTATACATTAGCTCTAGAAGAAACAACAGGCTAAGACACTCACCCTACCATGGGCCTTGCTGCCAAATGTGATGTTGTGGGAAAAGAGAACTGCTCCCCTCTGTGCTTGCAGTGCTGGAGGAAACATGATAATGTGATGGCAAAATTTCCACTGCCAGCTCTCCCTAAACATTAACTGCTCACCTGATTATTACTGAGCTGTAGAGAGCGAAGGCCATTCAGGCTGAGCAATGGGGCCTACAAAGAAGAGGGGATTTCCTGCAAAAAGAGTGGATCTTGGAGGAGTGGAGTGCCAGCACATGGGCAGCTCTCAGGGGGAGCCTGGGTTAAGCGAAGTGGCTGCACTTTCCCAGGAATGAAGGTTGCTTGTGCATGGAAGGGTGGCTGGCATACAGCCAGCTTTGGGCTCCTGCCCACGCCTCAGAGGTTGGTGTTTGTGCAGCTGCCCAGCTCTGCTGGCATGATACTCCCTGTCCCCTGGCCATTGCCCTGTTGTCACTGGAGGCAGGGTGTCCCAGGCATGAGACAAGACCTGGGTCCTGCCTGCCCCTTCCCTGGTATCCACTGTCAGCTTCTTCCAGCTAGAGAGGGGACAGGGGTGCCTTTTTCTCTCCCAGTGGCTGTGTCCCCTGATCCCTGCTGAAGCAGGAGCTGCTTGCTCCTGGGAAGAATGTGGGGGAGGGAGGATAACCTGCTGTGAACAGCACTTCTGCCCCGCACCCGCGCTGGGGTTGGAAGCCGGCAGTATTGGGAAACCTCTCGTCTTACTGCTGGCTGCGCTTGTCTGGTGAGCAAGGAGACTGAGGAGGGAGGGTGGAGAGGCCCCATGCCGTGACTGCAGGGACGGGTAGAGCCGGGAGCTTCACGTGCTGTGCCATGGCTGCTGGTACCCACCGTGCCCCTTGCCAAGGAGCTGCTTCCAGCCTTGCCCTCTGCTTGCTGTGCCTCCAATGTTTCACAGAGGAGGAGAGGCTCTGTAGGTGCCTTCTGGTTTGCCATCTTCACCCTCATCAACACCCTAAAAATGCCCCTGCCGTGCTTGTGCTCCCCAGCAGCCTGCCTGTTCCTGCCCTGGCTGGAGAGGGCCTGGCTGGGTCTCAAAGCACTCGCTCTTGGTGCTGGGAGCAAACAAGGTATGGTGGCCAGGACGAGCGTGTGGACAGGCTGTGGAGGTCAGCTGGAGCAGCAGGCGCTTTCCTCTGCTGAAGCGGTGCTGTTGGCAGTGGGCTGCAGGAGGTCTGGACTGCTCCCAAAGCATGGGTAAGCCCTGCGTGGCCACGGCCTCAGCTGGAGCACATGATGGATACCGGGGGGCAGGGGCAGGACGGTTCCGGGAGCTGAGCGTGTGCCCCGGGGCGGCTGGGAGAGCAAAGGGAAGGGCCCCTGCCCTGGGGAGCCGCTGCCTCAGAGGAGCAGGAGGGCAGCCCGCGCGTTTCCTCTCCCTGCCGGGGCAGGGCTGGGCTGAAGGGCGCTGCTGAGGAGCCGCTGCCTGTTGTACCGGGGCTCTGCAAGGGCAAGCAGGAGCTGCCCGAGCGGGAGGTAAGCGTGCCTCCCAGGGCAGCCATCTGG
Source organism: Promerops cafer (assembly GCA_013398275.1). Lineage (NCBI taxonomy): Eukaryota > Metazoa > Chordata > Aves > Passeriformes > Nectariniidae > Promerops > Promerops cafer. The sequence goes on from VZSE01007886.1 coordinate 3,496,809, forward strand.
GTGCTGCTGTGGCTGCGCGGGCAGGCCGGGGCGCGCCGCGCCTCGCCCGGGGCTCTGGGGTGGGGGCAATTTACATTGCATCGGAGTGCTGTGCAGGCGCTCCGCATCCCAGTCCTCTGCCTGCTGCCGCTCCTGGCCCCCTCCAGACGCCCGCGGCACTGGACACCCCCAGCAGGGGCTTCTCCTTCTGCTCCAGCCCCGGGCCAGAGCTGCTGCCTTTGCCCAGCCCCGGGGCCGACGCGGTGCGGGAACGGGGAACTGCAGGTAAAGCCTCTCTCTGCATAGTTAGCATTCCCAGCCCCGGCCTCCTGCTCCTCCTTCCACCATCCTGCTTACTCCTGGTACGCTGGGCAGGTCTGGTTGAGCACTGCACCCTTTCAGTGAGCCCTGCTCTTCCGGGCCAGAGCAAGGAAGAGACAGCAGGGGAACAGTTTCCCTTTCAGATACGCAGTGGGGCTTGCACTCTGCTCAGCTGATGGGCAAGTGCTCTGATGGTGGCCAATATCTTTTCTCTCTGGGTAGCAGCAAGGTCCACATCCCACCCTCGCCATATTTGCATCCCAGGTAGGCCGTGGAGCCGCTCTTTGCCAGTCGTGGGGAGAACAGGTGGGCTCTGCCGCCATCCCAAGGCCCCCAAAGATCTCTCAGTGAGGACAAAGTCTTCTGCACCTGCCCCAATAACGGAGGAGGCAGGTGCTAGGAGGGGGGTAGATAATCCTGATACTTCCCTTTTTCACTGTGAAGGAGGGATATTGAGGCCTGGGAGTGGGAAGGGAGCTGGAAGGAGGATGGATTCCTCCCAATTTACTTTGGGCAACTCTGCGCCCCTGGCGCTGGGGGCTCTTGAGTAGAAAGCGAATTTAATCTCTTGTTTTGTTTGTTCTTTCTTCCTCTGAAAGGGGGGCCAGCGGGGTGTGCGGGGGGAGCTTGGGTTGGAGAGCGGGGAGGAGGGGGAAAGTGTCAGATCTAGAAGGGAGGAGTAAAGGGAGAACAGGGAACGGCAGCCCCGGGAGGGAGCAGCAGCAGTGGGCTGCCAGCCGGCTTGGGAGGCGCCGGGGAAGGAGGAGGCGAGGGGAGAGGCAGGTAAGGAAACCAGCGCCTGGGGGGAAGGCAAGCACCCAGGTGAGGAGCAGGACAAGGGGTGGCAGGGTGCTATGAGGTGGGGAATGGATGGATCCTTTGGTGACTCTAGGAGAGGTTTTGAAAACTGATTTGCTGCTGGTCCCATCTGGTCCCGCGGAATTGCCATCCTAGTAGTGTGTTCACATGCAGGCTGGGGACAGAGTACCACCCCTGCAGTGAGGGAGCATGGGGGCAAGTGGGAGCAGGACGGGTGCTGCTGTGTGCCATCACCTTCTGTCTCCTTTGTTTGTGCTGAAGTTGCTTCCCTGCCCCTCAGCTTCCCCGAATGCTGGGTGCTGGCTAACCTCCCTGGCCTTTCCTCACCGTTCCCCCCTGCCATTCCCCTCCAGCCCGACCTGAACAGCCCTCCAACTTTGTGTGAACCTTGGCATGTGGGATGGGAGACAGGCTGGCAGCAGCATGTGGAGACCTCCATGTCCAGCATGGCCCATGGCTGTGGCAGGCAGAAGGGGTGCCTGGGCCTGGTGTGCTCCATGTGTCAGCTCCCCGTTCCCTGCCATGCCTGTGCTTGGCCTGCTCTATAGAGCACAAAAGCAGGTCATGCCTGTTCCTGGCTTGTGGGGAGCTGTGATGCCAATAGACACCTTCTCTGCCAGGAAAAGGGGTGCAGTTCTCAGGGGCCGTGCCTACTGCCACGGGAGCTCAGCTGTATCTCCAGTGTGCTGGCGTGGCCATGCCCCAGCCCTTGTAGAGCCTGGCTATCCCTCACTGAGGGTGGATGGGGCCATTCATCTGCGGGCTGGAGCTTGCACCCGGCCCCAGGGGCCGCGGGGAGGCTCGGGGGCGGCGATGTGTCTTCTCCTAGGCTCCAGCCCCCGCGGCCCCATGGGCATCTGCACATCAATGGGCTCCAGCGGGGTGTGTGCAGGGGGAGCAGACCCTAATCCGGCCCATTCAGCCCGATGGCAGCTTTTGTTGTCCAGATGTTGCTGCGCCGAGGGCGCGGAGCCGCGGGCAGCGGTGCAGAGCGAGGGCAGGGGGCAGGCGTCTTGTCTCCTTCCCCGTGGGGTTTTTGCCCGCCCGGGCACCTGGCTCCGCGGGGTCCCGGGCGGGAGCAGGGCTCTGCGCGGCGGGGTGAGGAGGCTGCCCCGGCCGCCCGGTGCCCCAGTGCGGCCGGGGAGCGACTTTCACCGAAGTGTTTGGGGTTTTCCCATCGAAGTGGGCGGGCGGCAGCGCTTGGGAGCGGGAGTTCCCCGAGCCCCCCGGCCCTGCGTGGGCCGCGCTCCGGCCGAGGCGGCGAGGGAGGGACCGCGCCCCTCCCACGGGCAGGCTCCGGGACCCGCCGCCCTGCTCTGGAGGGCCTCTTAGCATTATTATCTCTCCCCTCCTCTGTGAGCCCTAGGCCTGTGGGATGGCAGGGAGCAAGGCACAGAGCTGGGGTAAAATCTCTTGGAAACCTCCTTCCTATCCCTATTCCCCTCCATGTTTGAGGTCCCCCCCACACCTGCAGTCCTGTCCAGATGGTGGGACAAGTCTGGGGGGGGTAAATGTTCCATCATGTGCAGGAGTGTGCTGTCTGGAGAGGTAATGGGTGTCTGTTTTGCTGCTTCAGTTGCCCAGGTACTCTCCTGGAGGGACCAGGTGATGAAGGATGTCCTGCTGGGGAGATGTAGGCACACCTGGATGCGGGCTACTGGTGAGACCTCTCTCTTTTCCCCTGTCCCTCACAGGCTCTAGGATGCCAGGGCCAGCTGGACTTGGGTTGCCCACCTGATCCTTGTTGCCCGTGTCCTGCCAGCACATCATGTTGCGCTCCTGGCGCATGAAGCTGAAGTTGCTGCTCGCCACAGTGACCCTGGCCATTCTCCTTTCCTGGCTCTACCTCTTTGTGGGCAGCCTCGAATGTGAGTGAGTCCTTTTCGTCCTCCTCAGATCATGGAACAGTCTGCAACTGGGGATTGGGCAGCAGGGGATTAGGCCTTGGGGTGGTTGCTCTGGCCATGCAAGTCACTGCAGCTGTATGTGACTTGAGGATATCTCCAGGGACATCTCTGAATGTCAGAGCTGAGGTGTTGGCTGGGCACTTGTTAGGCGTGCTGGGACCTCTCAGTTGTGGCTCTGCCCCGCCATTCACAGCTGGGCTCTCCTGGTTTTGCCATGCCCTTTGCATGCCCGTATCTCTTCCACAGATGGCCGCTTCCTCCTGCTGCCACCCTGTCTGGGCGAGCAGCCGAGCCGGGATGCGGAGCGGGAGGCGCTGGCCTCACAGGTGCGCAGGGTGGAGGAGGAGAATCAGCAGCTCCGGCTGCAGCTCGGCCAGGCTCAGGCGGAGGGCAGCGATGGCAGCCCGCAGTGGGGGACTTCTGCCGAGGACAGAGACCCCCCTGGGGGCAAGAGGAGCAACCACACGGCCTGCCCCAAGCAGCGGACAGTGCACAAGTGTGAGGTGGGTGATGGCACCAGCATTGTGGGTAGGCAATGTCGGATGGGAGGCTGGGACCCTGTGAAGCATGGATCTATGTGCAACTCACCTGGCACTGCTCACCCTGTGCTCTGGCCATGCTGGGGCCTCATCCTGGCTCTCCATGGTGCTCAGTGGGTGAAAGTATCTTCCTTCTTCAGAGAAGGAGAGCAGACAGGAGGAGTGGCAGCAAGACTCCTGCTCTCCGCTTCTGAGTTAGGGAACTCCCACCTCTCTTTGGGGCTCCTACTGCATGGGAAAGGTTGGGTTTTGAAGCTTCTCCCTGTAGTGTGGTCCCAGGCAGGAGCTGACAGCCCCTGCAAGGAGGGGGTGTCCAGTCTCAAAAGGGCGCCATTTGTCTTTGGGCAGCTCCTTCACGTCGCGATTGTGTGTGCTGGGCACAATGCGAGCCGGGACGTGGTCACCCTGGTGAAATCCATCCTCTTCCACAGGTAATGGGGAGATGTGCCAGAGGCCTGCTGGTTGGGGTTCTCAGATGAGCTGCTGCAGACTGCAGCGGGGCAGTGCTGCAAAAGAGGGGCTCTAGGACCTCTCTCTACCCCTTGTACCACTGCTTAGAGGGACAGAGTGGAATTTGTTTCCCCCAGAGGGTTTTTCTTCCATTTGCCCCCTCAGCTGATGTCAGTCCCATGGGAGGAATGTGCTCTTGTCTTCTTCATTCTGCCGTGATGCTGAATGTTGCTGTGCTTGCCCTTGGCAGGAAAAATCCCCTCCACTTTCACTTCATCACGGATTCAGTAGCCCACCAGATCCTCCAGATGCTCTTCCAGTCCTGGATGGTGCCTTCCGTCCATGTCAGCTTCTACAATGCCGATGACTTGAAGGCAGGTGCTTGCCCTCCCTTCACCCTGTCCCAAGCCAATGCTTAGAGGGTCCAGGGGAGCAGCAGAGAGGGATGAGTGGATGGAGGGTGATTACCTTTTCCTTGCTGATCCTTGGCTCACCCCCTCCTCTTTCTGGGCTTGTTGCGGGTGCTGGTGAGAGGTGAGCACAAGGCTAGTGCTGGCAGAGTGGGGAGGTGCCTTGCAGTGGCAGTGCCTCTGTAGCAGAGCCGAGTGCCCCAGTGAGACACTGGGGTCCAGGTGGGGTTTCTGGTGGCTGGAGGAAATGCTCCAGGCTCGGCTGGCTCCACAGCTCTGCATGCCCTTCTGTTGTTGGCTTCCTCTGCATGGGGTTCTGGGACATGCAGCTGTCCTGCCCAGGCAGGGGAAGGGCATGGCCATGCCCCAGCCCTGAGGTGTGTTGCCTTGCAGCCAGAGGTGTCATGGATCCCCAACAAGCACTACTCCGGCATCTACGGGCTGATGAAGCTGACACTTACCAAGGCACTACCCTCCAACCTCTCCAAGGTCATTGTCTTGGACACGGACATCACCTTTGCCACCGACATTGCTGAGCTCTGGGCTGTCTTCGGAAAGTTTTCTGGTGAGGGCAGGGTGCCCCTGGGGCCCTGGCAGGACCTTGGATGCTGGGCTCAGGGTGGCAGTGCCTGCCTGCCACAGCACCAGCACAGTGGGTTTGCTTGGGCCCTCTGAACGAACAGCAAGATGAGCTGCATCCATGTCCCTCTTTCCTCAGAAAAACAGGTGATTGGGCTGGTGGAGAACCAAAGTGACTGGTACTTGGGCAACCTGTGGAAAAACCACAAACCATGGCCAGCCCTGGGACGTGGCTTCAACACAGGTGAGTGTGGGCTGCCAGGGTGGGAGGTGCAGCCTCATGGCACATGCAGCTGAGGTGGCACTTGGCACAGGGAGAGTGGGAGAGGCTGAGGTAAAGTAGGAAAGTGGTGGGTCCAAGAGGACTGCTACAGCATCCCAGGGTTGTGTGGGTGGGCACAGAGAAGTGGCATGTCCCAGGGGCTGAAGGCATGCAGGCAGCTGTGCCTCAGCTCTGCAGTGGCTGGGTGCTCTCTCAGTGACCCAGTGCCCTCTCCCCTGGCACGCAGGGGTGATCCTGCTCCTGCTGGACCGCTTGCGTCGCCTGGGCTGGGAGCAGATGTGGCGGCTGACAGCGGAGCGGGAGCTCATGAGCATGCTCTCCACCTCGCTGGCTGATCAGGTAACTGTCCCTCCTCTGAGGCAGGTTGGTCCTTCTGCATCCCCATAGCACTGCTGGCACAGAGGATCTTCCTTGTCCACCCGTGCACTCACCTTTCTCTCTCCTAGGATATCTTCAATGCGGTGATCAAGCAGGACCCATCCCTGGTGTACCGGCTTCCCTGCTTCTGGAATGTGCAGCTCTCTGATCACACCCGTTCGGAGCAGTGCTACACTGAGCTCTCAGATCTCAAGGTGGGTGGGGTTGCTGCTTTTTGAGACTGGGGAAGGCCTGAAGGACAGTGCAGGCACTGGAGGTTCAGGGGAGTCAGCATGGGGTCTGAGGACTTGGGGAGCCTGGTGCTGCTGACTTCCCTTACATGGGGTGACATACTACTGCTCAGGTGATCCACTGGAACTCACCCAAGAAGCTGCGGGTGAAGAACAAGCACGTGGAGTTCTTCCGTAACCTCTACCTGACCTTCTTGGAGTATGATGGGAACCTGCTGCGCAGGGAGCTTTTTGGCTGTGCCAGTCTTCCCAGCCCACCCAGGGACCAGGTGAGGCTGACTGCAACTCTGCCCCCAACCCCAGAGCTTTGGGTGGGCAGAGAGCTCATGCAGCCTCCCCTGGGGTTCCTACTCTCCCTCACCTTCATGGTGTTGCAGTTGCAGCAGGCGCTGGAGGGGTTGGATGAGGACGATCCCTGCTATGACTTCCGCCAGCAGCACCTCATGCAGCACCGCATCCACCTGTTCTTCCTGCAGTATGAGTTCCTTGCCATTCCCAACCCCACTGATGTCACCCTTGTGGCCCAGCTCTCCATGGACAGGTACTTGCTAGTAGGAGTGGTGGGATGTTGGAACCCACCTCCACTCTTCTGGGCAGTCTCCACATCTTTGGAGCTACCAGGGAATCTCATTTCATCATTCTCATGCCAGCGTTTGGCAGTGAGGAACAACACCCCAAGCTGGGAGCATCAGTTCTTCCTGCTCCTTCCTGAGCCGGGCGTGACTGGCATGCGGCTCTCTGGAGGCACCAATTTCTGGGTTTGGTTCAGAAGCTGCCGCAGGGCAGGTCTGCTGCTCAGGCTGTGCCCTCTGCTTCCCAGGTTACAGATGCTGGAGGCCATCTGCAAGCACTGGGCGGGCCCCATCAGCCTGGCGCTGTACATGTCGGACGCCGAGGCGCAGCAGTTCCTGCGCTACGCCCAGGCCTCCGAGGTGCTGAGCGCCCGCCGCAACGTCGCCTACCACATTGTCTACAAGGAGGGGCAGTTCTACCCCATCAACCTCCTGCGCAACGTGGCCTTGGCCAACACGCAGACGCCGTACGTCTTCCTGACGGACATCGACTTCCTGCCCATGTATGGCCTCTACGATTACCTCAGGTAAGGCTTTTTACAGCTGGCTCTTGCTCAACCTGCTGGGTTCCCCAAGCACCAGAGTTTTCTGGAAACGCCCTGGGCAGCAGCTCTCAATATGCAGAAACTGCTTCCTTTGTGTTCAACCTTGGGGTCCTGCCCTTACTTTTGTCAGACACCAACAGATGAGGAAGGAGCTGTGGCTGTGAGGGTTCCCCTGTTCCTCCTCTCCCTGCGTGGTACCACTGCAAATTCTCAAAACCCATTAATACCTCTGTGGAGTGGTGGGCAGGCTGGAGGGGCTGAGGAAGGAGGCTGTGGCCATGCCTCACAGTCAGGGAGACCTCACACCCTTCCTACTACCACAGGAACTCCATCCAACAGCTGGAGCTGCCCCAGAGGAAGGCAGCTCTCATCGTGCCGGCATTTGAGACCCTGCACTACCGTCTGACCTTTCCCAAATCCAAAGCAGAGCTGCTCTCCATGCTGGACATGGGCTCCCTCTACACCTTCAGGTAGGGACTAGCACTGTCTGCCATCCAAGCAGAAGCCAGCTGTGTACCCTTGTGCCTTGGGGCTGTGCATCCCCTGTCTCAGAGGGGGGTAGCAGACCCCCTGCATCCTCTACTGTCTCAGTCTCTCGTTTCCATCTCTCCCCATAGGTACCACGTGTGGCCAAAAGGCCACGCCCCAACAGACTACGCCAAATGGCGGACGGCCACTGTGCCCTACCGCGTGGCATGGCAGCCAGACTTCGAGCCTTACGTTGTAGTGAGGCGAGACTGCCCCAAGTATGACCAGAGGTTCGTCGGCTTCGGCTGGAACAAAGTCTCCCACATCATGGAGCTGGATGCGCAGGTGGGTGAGGGGCTCCTGGCACCGCAGAGGCGCTGGGTGCTGGGGGCTTGTGGCTGGGCAGTGCCGTGTTGGTAGCACCAAGCGGATGATGGTAAGGGCTGCTGCTCTGTCCCCAGGAGTATGAGCTGCTGGTCCTGCCCAATGCCTTCATGATCCACATGCCCCATGCCCCCAGCTTCGACATCTCCAAGTTCCGCCTGAGTGCAGGGTACCGGGGCTGCCTCCAGACACTGCGGGAGGAGTTCCACCAGGACCTGTCACGGCGATACGGGGCTGCTGCACTCAAATACCTCACTGCCGAGAGAAGCCTGTGATGCCTGGGGACAGTGGGTGCGGGGTACAAGCAGCACACTGGAAAAGGGAGGGCACAGGGCCTCCCTCCTGCCCCTGCCCACCGCCGCAGCCCAGCCCGAGGGAACAGAGTAGGCAGCACAGCCTCTCCAGTCCACCAAAGGGATGCCTGTAGATAAGATGGAAGACATCAGCTGCAAGAACAGGCAGTGCCTGCAGGTCAAGCTGCTCCAGCCTTCCTGTGTTATAAGGGAACCTCCCCATGCCAGGGGCCAGGGGTGGGGTCTCCTCCCTTCCCTCTTTTAGCAGATGTGGATTCTTCATTAGCTCACCTCACCTTGAGGCCTGGCTCCTCCAGAGATCTGGGAGATGTACCTTATCCTGTGCTGCCTCTGTCCAATGTCCCAGGTCTCAGTCCTCAGCACACCCTTCCGGGGCTTTGGTGAGTTGGAGATGAGGTTATAGAGCAACTCTTTACATCCTTTGTGGAGTAGGCTCAGAGTAAGCCTCCCAGCACCCTGGGAGGAACAGCCAGGGAGTACTGCAAGTAGCTGGAGCCTTGGTTCAAACCCAGATCAAGGCTGGCTGGTTAATGGGGGGAAATATTATTCCCCATCTATATGGATGCAGTCTCCAGTGGAGCTGGCCCCATACAGGTAGTGTGGGAGTCACCCAGAGCAGGATGAGCTCCCAGGGCACGATGGGCTGTCCACTGTCCCCAGCAGTGAGCTCCCAGGATGGACCTGCACCTCCCAGCTGGGAGCAGCCATGCTGGTGACAGACTCTGTCCTGTGCTAGTATTGCCCCACAGGGCAGGGCTGCCAACCCTCCCCATGGGCAAAACAGCAGCTTTATGGCCCAGCACAGGCTGGGAGAAGTTCCCACTGAGGACCACCCTCCTCCTCCCCAGCTCTCGGCAGCACAATTGTTGCCATCAACAGTCAGGGACATGGCTGACACTGGACAAGACCACAGCTGAACGCTGTGGCAGGAACCCCATGCTGGGAGCAGCTTGACTGAACCCTGTTCTACCGCTATCACACACTGGAGCACAGAGGATGCATTGCTTTCCTCACACTATTTAAATTATTTAATACTTTTCTCCTAAGAATTCAGTAATTAGGGTTTCTGGGTTTTTTTTTTTAATCTTTTCTTCTTCCCAGATGATTTTGCTGGTGGCCCTGGAGGCTCTCCAGGCCAGTTGCTGCTGCAGTCTCCACTGTTCTCTTCTTAGCTTTGCTCTGGGCTGCAAGGCCAGCTCTGTACAGGGTGAGGATTTCCGTCCATGTTGGAAGCAGCTAAGAACCATAGAAAGCGCGGGGTATGGAAAGGGCACAAGCGCCTCTTGCTTATTCTCTCTTTTTAATTTAAATTTTAAATTAAAGCTTTTTTATTCTTTTTCACTTTCTTGTTAAAACTGCCTGGTTATTAATTTTTTTCTGCTGTGAGCCTGCACGTGTCCCCTGGAGGGAAGGCAGCAGGAGGAGAGCAATGGAGGAGTACCCCAAGGCACACAGGTGCCCTGCCAGCTCTGAAAGGGTTGGTGGTGCTGACTGAGATGGGTTTAAGGCTGATGGTTCCAACGGGACCCAGGCAGCCTGCCTGCACAGCCAACACCCCTGAACTGGAGCCTGGGGCATCATGGCTTAGGCACAGAGTCAGTTTAATCACACCCAAGTAGAAGAAGATGTGTTTTCATGTGGTGGTGCTGCAGCTCGTTCCTGAGAGCCTTGACTTTGTAAGACTCTTGGGAATAAAAGCCGGCTCTGAGGCCCCGCGAGACGCCAGCCTCACATCTGGAGGGGGGAGGACGAGGATGGTTTGCCAGGAGCAAGTGTTGAGGCTTTATTTGGGAAAGGGCTGTGAAGCCATTGCTCATCACTGTGAAGCCAAGCACAGCTCCACCTCACCAGTCCCCAGCAGGCAGCTTTTGTTAATACAGCCCAAGCTCACTGATACTGTGCTGCTGCTGCGCTAAGCAAGATCAGAGGTTAGATCAGATCTAGACACTGCTAGAGCCATGGCTGAGATGGAGCAGGCCTCTTCCAGACGATTCCTTGGGAGATAGGAGGCAATAGAAATGCCAGCTCTGTGGTTGTTTTGGAAGGTGCGCTGATACGCCTGTAGGAGGCTGTACACCGTCATTTTGAGATACTCCTTCCCAGCCTAGACAGTCCCTAGCCCAAAATGTTCCTGCAAGGGTGGAGGTACCTGGAAGTAAGCCCAACTTGGGTTGGTCTCCATGTGCCCTCTGCTGGGCAGCATCAGCTGGGAGGCACCCACAGAGTCAGAGCCAGGGAGGTTGTCTGAACTGAGCACAGCCCCTTTTGGAGCCAAAATTCATTTCTCCTAACTAGTGCCCTTCTCTCTGCCAAGAAAACGAGCCAGGGCGTTACACAGCCCTTGCACAGAGCCATGCTCAGAAACCCCTTCTGGAGCTGGGGACTTTCTATGGGCACTGCTGCAACCCCTGTGCCTGTGGGACCCACTGTCCCCACCTGGTACATACAGCTAAGGAGACAAGAGATTTTACTGTGTTTTATTTAGTAAAATGTTAAAATAAATAAATACAAATTGATCAGATGCTCTGTACCCCCTCCCCCCAACTTTAATTTGCTAAAATCTAAACACATTTGTACCAAAACTGAAACCACGAGGAACTTGAAGGCAGCAGATACTGCAGATCACTATGAGCATCAGGCTAAAAAAAATAGAGATATTTAAAAAACCCAAACCAGTTCACAAGTGGGTGTTCTCATGGTGTGATTCTGTGACAACAGAGCAGTACCAGTCAGAAAGGGCATTTTACACCAGGGCCTGCAAGGAAGGGAGATTGGTGGGGAATGGGGCAGCACAGGTGCCACTGGCTCATGGAGGACAGACCCTGTGGCTTTGCCATTAGAAACCCAGCTGGGAGAGAAGCTGCCATCAAACTGCACAGCACCAGACCCGTGGCTACAGGGACAGCACTGCCAGAACTGGGGGCTGGTCCCCAAAATCCCCTGGAGAAATCAGACAGACTGGGGGAAGGACCAGGCTCAGACACAGAGCCCTTCAGGGTGAGCTCCTGCTCTGGGCCCATGCCAGGACTCCCACTTTACAGCTTAGTCTTGGTGAAACACCAGGTGGGCGTGGGGGAATGGGAAGAAGCATGGCACACAGGTGGGGTGATGGCATCAATAAATCTACGAGGATGGTGCTGCTGTGATCGCAGGAACATGAAGCCATGTTTGAAGCCTGAGTATTTTCTCCTAAACAAGCAGAGCTGCCTTCACAACCCTCCTGCCCTCAGCTGCAGACATGGGGGGTGTTTGCAGAGTAGAGCCAGTCAGATCCCTAAAGAAAAGTCGGCATAGGCAGCCACCCCAGTGCTGCACCAGACCTTGCAGGTGGCAGCAGCTCACCACCACCTGTGTCCACTGCTGCTGACACAGCAAGGTTGTTTCCTTCCTCCACAGGAGCCTGGACAGCAGGCTCCCCTGCTTCCTGCTGTTACCTTGCTTAATCTTTGCTTAATGGAGTTTGGAACACATGCTTTGCTTCTGTGGGGCTGTGAGAGGAAACCAAGACACCTCTGACCATGTAAGATGGCACCTGGGGGGGATCCTGCAGCTGTAATTGGAGTGAAGCAGCTTGTGGGACCTGGGCGCTGCTGGCTCTTCTTGTGTGGGGCTGCCAGGAAGCTGCCCGAGTCTCAGAGGCTTATGCAGAAGCAAAAACCTTCCTTAAGGAGGGTCTTGGCTGCCTGTCACATATGACATCAGGAGCAACTCAGAGACAACACACCTTCTGGAAGGGAGAGCGGACAGGTAAGACACTGCCTGGCTCTGGAGTCAATCACTGCTTTAATGTCAGTGATAATTTAAGTAAAGAAACATAAGAGACTGATTAGAAATTACACATTAGCCTACAACAAGCAGAAACATGCAGCCTCCCACCGCACCCAGCACGGGGCTTCTTTCAACAGTGCCTACCCCAGTGCCTGTAGCCATGGAAATCTGCTCTTCCAGAGTCAGAACTGCCAGTACCTGCCTTACAGAGGGGAACATGAGGCACAGAGCAATCTCTTTCCCTACTTCTGCAATTCTGGCCCCACCTGAGACGCCAACACCTTGCTAACAAGCCAGGGGAACTCCTGCCCTTGCACGTGCACAGCATGTACCCAGTGCTGCTGCAGTATCAAACCTCAGTGCTGGGGATCCAAAATCTAGGGTGGCCACAGAACACAGCCCCAGGAGCTGCCCTGTGACACTGCCTCCCTTCCCCACCTGAGCTATACCCTCAAGGCTCGCTAAGTTCTGGTTGCTCATTAAGAAAAGTGTTTCCTTGAAGCACAAAGGCAACAATACTTCACTTGTTTTCCAACAAAACAGATGTAAGAAGGCTGTTGACAAAAGGGCAGGAATTGGTTGAGGTTTACTTTTGCCAGTATAAATTTAGGAAAAAGGAAGAAGATGCAAAAGGCGGTGCTGGGCTGATCAAAACTGCTCACTACTGCTGCTGCTGCCTTTCTATGCCAGCTCTCCACCCACAACAGACAGAGCCATGCTCACAAGGCTTTTGAGTTTCCCAGGCACTCCTGATAGTAAGCAAGTCCTTAAGTACTTCTTCCTTTCTAGAACTAAGGACTGGGCTGAGTTTCTCCATCTGAAGCCATTGACACCTGCTTGGATACTACAGAGTGAAGAACAGGCACAGAGCTTATCCCTGGTTACACAGGAGAGCTGGGACAGCTGTTTTCCCACGGTCTGGCTGCTTCGTCCAGAGGCAGGCCCTCAGCTCCTCACAGGTTACATTAAATATAACTTATGTCCCTTGTTTAGCTGCATTGGTGAAATGCCCCTTTCCATGTGTCCCTAAAGAAACCAGATCCTGAGAAAACAGGGAGGCATTGTTCACACACAGGGATTTTGGCACAGAACTGCCAGATACGACAGCCCAGAGAGCAGGAATCTTCCACGGATACTCCAGGAGGTGGCTGTGAAGTACCTGAATCACAAAACCTACTCCGTATCGTCTCCTTCACTCACACAGAACCCAGGACCTCTGGGAGCTGATGCTGGTTTCAGCTAGGCTCATTGTAACACTTGAAGGTGCAACCATACCAGCAGAGCTAAATGTTTAGCTAGTTTTGGGAATGTTTATAGCCAAGAAAATGTTTAATTAATACAGTCCAGATTAGAGTAGGCTCTAGCTGCCTCAAGGGCTGCTTGATCTGCCTTATTCCCATGTGGAAGCTTAGAAGACAAATAAGGTTCTCATCAGGATGGGATCACTCAGCAGCAGAAGCAGAGCTAGGGATGACGTAGTGCCTACTTCCTTTTCCATCTGCACCTAAGCAGCTCTTCTCCCACCACACCTGCTCCTTTTGGAATACAGACCAACCCCTGTCAGAAATCGAGGTAGGATAAAAGAGTGGTTTTGTTCTACTCTTTCCACTGAACTTTCAAACACAGTAACTGCAGGAATACCTGTACACTCAGAAGGGAGACCTATTTCACTCCTGGATTTTCCCTACCCTCACTTTCCCTCCTCATGTCTTTCCATATTTTTTCTCTCTGTTCTGCTCTACCCCACGTAATCTTTGTTTCCTTTGCTGCTCCTGCTTTTTCTCTCTTCCCTTCCATCTCCAGCCCTGTACCACTTCTCAAAAGAGGCTTCTGGCCTTTAATTTGTCCCTTGCAGCATCCACCTCTGGCCCAGGGAGATGGGAAGCCCTGGCCTGGCTATTCTCATGAGATACACTCCAGAGACTTGCACAGCACAGTGATTTCCACAGCACCCGTGCTCTTGGCAAGCCTCTTTTCCTTTCACTACTCAGGCATTTTAGTAATTCTGACAGGGATACAGACAGACTCTCACACAGGTAAGCTCTTGGTTTTCTGATACAAGCCCACAGTTAAATTAACCTCTGGGAGAGGCATTTGTCTTTTCATGGGTCTTTAATTACCAAGCTTACCAGTGCATGGTATAAATAATTTTCTTTATTGGCAAGTTGATCAACTATGTGCTCAGCCTATACAAGACACAATGATGCAGAAAGTTCTTGTCCCAGATAAGAGAGAAACAGGAGGGAAATGGGAGCTAAGGGTAAAGGACAGAGAGACTCATACTTTTCAAGTATTACATTCCATTCTGTAGGAGTTACAAAACAGGACTGAAGCTTAAAGAAGGATCTGAGTAAGACAGCAATAACCTGGAGACAAGACATCTGCAGCTCCCACTTTTCCTGATCCCATCTGATTTTTAGGTCATTCCTTGGTCTAGGTCTGACCAGTGAAAACAAGGATCCAGCAGCATGTCACTGCGAGGTTTGTTCACACCCTCAGAGACCAGTACCTAGCTGGCTGCTGGAGGGTTCTTTGGACCTTTTGCCTTCTGAATGCCAGAAACTACAGAATCCATAGTGCTTGGGAATGGCCTTTGCTGAGGTAGTTTGTTGGCCAGGCAAGCCTAAGCGCCAAATGAATTAGCTGCACAGCAAAACATCTTCCTCTTTCTCCAGGTTCCTGACTCCTACATACTTGTCAGAAAACTCTTTGCAGTAATCCAGCAAAGTTTAACTTGCCTTGGATCTCCAGAAGTCCAAGGGAGGACAACAGGAGGTGAAGAAGGGTCAAAACGATTCTAAAAAGACACAAGGAACTCTGCCCAAAGGGGCGTGTCCACAAAGAAGTGTAATACCAGTATTTTGGGGGTTATCTGAGCAGCTCACTGAGAGAGGCCCTCAGGGAAAGAGCGAATTTTGGTTTAACATCTTAGTATGCTTTTAAAATCATGTTTCATTAAAAGCATGTATTCATCATTAGTGCTTCAGAAGCAAAGAGGGTGGGGTGCAACCCAGGTGAGGAAAAGAGAGAAACGAGCACTGCAAATTCACAAATGTTTTCTGCTGTATCCACATGAGAAAGAAATTTCAGAGTTTATTTCCTGTACTGTGGGCTGCCACAGTTTGGTCAGGCTAAGAGGGAGGTCTCACTCCAGGTTCTCCTGAATGCTGACCATACTGCTTTTCAGGGCTGTCTCTGCAACAGTACAGGGAAGATGACTGGAAGCCAAGGAGGTCAGAATTAGGTTTCAAATTTCTAGACATTTGGAACACGGATTTGCTTTCTTAAGCCTAGTAAAGATAAAATGCAATATTCTTTTTTCTGCCAACAATAAAACCAATAGATCTGATAAAATTATCACGTATTTAATTTCCAGGCTTTTAATTCATATCCCCACTGACAGAAACCTGCTTGCAACATAGAACAAAGCACCGTTTTGCTCATGCAAAACATTAGTTCATCCTACCAACATGGTAACTCCTGGCTAATGATGTCTTGGAAGAATCAGCCATGCTGCTCACCCGACCTTCCAATCATCCCTACAAGTATTGCTTGCTCCATGTTTTGTACAGCACTAAACCCACTGCCAGCTCTAAACAAAGACAATGAAAACACCAATGATGATACCAATTCTTCTAGCCAAGTCACAGGCTCACTTTCCCACTCTGACCACAACACACCTTTCCAGCTGTCTAAAGAACAGATTGTATGGAGAAGGGAAAAAGAAATTTCTGCAACATTTCCTCTATTTCTGAGCAAAGGACCAGGGTGACTTCTTAAAGCCCTTAGCACTGGGCTGAGAGCCAGGACCATCTTTGATATGAGATTCCTTTGTGGTCTCATTTCTTCCCTTATAACAGAGATTTAAAAGCCACTTGTTTCCCACCAGTGACAAGAAATGACAAAAGAATTAGTTAATATCTTGATGGTGGTTTGGAAATACAAAACCACAGGCAGTATGACAGCTTCCCAAAGAGCAGAAGTTTTAGTACAAACTCATTCTATCTCAAATATTACATGAGAAAAAAAACCCCAAACCAATACAAACCCAAAAGAAAAGCTTGAGCTTTAAGCTGTCACAGAGCTTAAATTTCTCCCTTGATTGGAACCTCTTACAGCAGCTAGGAAAAAAACCATTTTCCTCTGTGTTTAGCAAACACCAATTCTCCTTCCAGCCTACTGTTGGTAATTGGGTAGAGATAACCCAAATTTACTGTGTCTACACAGCAGCATCATTGCCAGTGTCAGTGCAGCCCTGGGAATGGTCCTTGCTTATTGGCTGATACTGTGGCAGAGCCAGGAGAAAAAGCATCCCAACAGGATCAGTGAGAAAGAAAACGACCTAAGCAGCATCAAAAAGTCTAGTAATGATTAACTAAAGGCATCCTTTTACAGTCTGGAACACAAATGCTGTAACAAAAGGGATATAAAATCTGTACTTATCTACTTGGATTCTGGAGACAAGCAGATACCTCAGGAAAGCAGTAATAGCTGTTTTAACATCTCCTGGCTGGTCAACTGTGTGCAAATTTAAATATGGCTACTAGTGAATTTCACTTTTATCCTCTCCTGAATCGGCAAAGAAACCAGAAGGACTATTGAGACTCCAGGCATAGCCTCCTACTTCCAAATAGTGCAGTGCTTCCAAGAGAGCTCAGGTTAACACAGAAATAAGAGCATGAGAACCACAAAGACTCAGCACACCTCTCCCTGGAGACGGTCTCTTACCAGGAATGCTCAATGCTTCAGAAGATGCTGTTAAGAATCACCCAAGTGTTCAGCTGAAGACCAACATGTTCCAAAAGGCAGATTCTCCTGAATATCTGTCTGTTAGCTGATGGCTCATATTCTATAGAAGGCTTATGTTCAGTTTGTCTTTTCTCTTCAGCCCTTGAAATAGATAGTCTTTTGTTTAAATTCTGTGGGTTGCTGGCCTAGTGCTGCCCAATGGTAATGACCCCATTGGTAACTGGATTGATGGAAGGACATTTTTAGTATGATTCATTTTAACAGTGTCTGCCCAGCTGTCTCCCTGCCTACTTCTGCTAACTTATCCTTCCAGCTCTGCTAGTTCCAGAACAGAACTCAAACACCAAAAGACAGAGTCAGGGTTATCACTGGTTCAGCTGAGAAATGCATGTAAGAGTCACTTTCCATCTGAGACAAATGTGAGAATTCAGGATATCAGGTCTGAGCCCAGAGCTGAAAATAGTGCACACTCCTACAGAAGGAATAAAAGTCCTTAAAGGGCAGAAGGGTAACCTTAAGGAGAGGGAATGAATCAGCTCCAAGAACCCCGCAGAAGCCCACTTAGCTGGGGCAGCAAAGAAACTCTCTCAGGCTATGTTGTGTCTGGAGTATTCACTTGCTCAGAAATGCATCCTTGAAATGCAAAGCTTTTCTATCTTCCACCATGAACAGCTGAGCAGGTCTGCCTTGCCACCCAGCACATGCTCTCAGGGGCACCACACTGGGGACACTGCCTCACCTTGTGTGTGCAGTGGCTCAACTCTGCTCCCACGGGAAGTAAAGGGAGTTTTCCTGGTACTTCCAGTGGAAATGGGCTTTGCCCAAACGTGTATATGCAGTAGTGAAACTAGACAGCTCTGGGACACGACCCGATGTGACCAGAATCAGCACCCTAAACTGAGCCAGATCCCACAATCAGGAAGCACAAGGCAAGCTCTGCTGTCCAGAGTGAAAAGATTATACATTAGAGATGAACTTCTTGAATAAGAGGAGATAATGGAGGGTGATTTCAGCCCAACTCACTGTCTTTCATTCTCAAGCTCGAATCAGTCTATATCACAGAACTATTAAAGCCTTAAAAGCACACTGCCAACTGCTTTTCTCTGGGTTACAAACACATGGAAGAATGGGAGAGAGATGGTAACAGCAGAGACAAGCCTGGGAGATTCTCCAGGTGGGGTGAGATCCAGCACTGTAGGATTTGATTCTCTTTAGACTTTAGCCAGTAGATGTATGGTAGAACCTATGGAAACTGTCCCATTAGATTTTAGAACACAAACACAGCAGAATGTCATCATAAATAAGCAAAGTCTGTGTTAAAAAATTCTAAGTACACAGCATTTTCTCCAGTTCTGACACCTTTTTAATAGAAATCACTTGTTTAGGAAACAAATAGCACTTTTGTAATTTTTTTTACAATGTTTCTTACCTTGATCTTATTTTAAGTAACACTAGGAAGACCTCAATATCTTTTATTTTCCTTTTTAATTTAAAAAAGTTGGTTTTTTTCCCCCAGATACAAAGATTTTGCCCTTGCATAAAAAAACAGTGCCCAAAACGATGACACAAGGACTCACAAAGACTCACTGTATCTCACTGACACTATTACTTCTAATCTATACCATGCAAGGTCCCATCTACCTCTTTAATTAGACTGTCAGCCTGAAAAACAGCTTTTCTATTCCTTATTTAGTTCTTGTTACCAAAAGAAGAGAAAGGAAGTGAAAGAAAAGGACATTTCTCTGTTGAGTTCACACATCTGGGTTATGTGCTACTTTGTTCAGGATACCTTTGTTGTTTATAAATACAGAAAAGGGATGGAATCTCATTTTCAAGTAATTGATGCACATGTTCTCTTGGGACACCTCTATCCAATGCTCCAAGCTGACCCTGGATTCTGGTCCTCAATTTTCCCATTCCCAAAACAGACTTTCTGGATGAGTGTGAGGACCCATAGGCTCTCAGGCACATGGTGTGATTCTTGGGGTGTCTTGCGTAGGGCCAGGAGTTGGACTCGGTGATCCTGATGGGTCCCTTCAAACTCAGCATATTCTATGATTCTATGTGCTGGTTACTCAGTGAAAAGTCCATCTCCTTTCCTTTTGTACATCTCCTGTCTAAACAATAGTAAATACTGCTCATTTGATAGACTTGTCCCTTCTGGGCACTGGGATTTGATAATTTATATTTCTGGTTTTTTGGTTTAATAGTACTGAGAGTTTAGAAACAGGAAAAGCCCATAGGCTCTTTGGACTTGTTTTTGTTTTCCCCTAGCTAAACAAACTGTTCTGCAAATAGGAACTTGAAACCTGCTCTCCTCCCTTATCCCTGCTCCTCACCCCAAACAAAAATAAAACAAACCTATAGTGGCTGTGGAGGCTGCTGCAGGCACACACTGGTGTAAAATATAGAGAGAGTAAATATATTATTTCACTTGGCATGGTGCTGGCAAAGAACCCCCAGCTGGCACTATTCATGTAACATGATCCAAACTTCGCATGTACACACAGAATAAGAAGGATCAATTGGCAAACTCCGGTGCCGCCTGGCACAAGCATCTTCACGCTCTCTCTGGAACCAAAGAACTAAAGAATTCTGCACTTTCCAGAAGAAATCCAGTTTTGCTTTTCTAGAGTTTCTTTATTTTGCTCTTTCTCCTCGCCGCCACCTCCCTTGGCTCCTTCTTAACTTCACTGTGTTATTTAGTCTCATCGCCCTTGTTACAGTTCACCATGCAGCTCTGGGAAGGGGAGGGGGCTAAGGTGGAGGTGGCAGCATTAGTATTGTTAGTGGAGTCCATGCCGTTGGAGATGGCTACTGAATTGACCTCAGAGTTTATGGGTTTTGAAAGGTCGATGCCTTGGATGAGGCGGATCAGCTGTTTTACCTTCTCCAAGGAGCTGTGCATCTCCTTCTGTTTTGCAAGGATGGTATTCTTCATTTCCATGCATTTCTACAGCAAAGCAGAAAATCAGTAATAAGTTCGAGCTTATGAGTGAAAGAAGGCAAGAGAAGGAATATAATGCTCACAGATCTAAATATAAGTACCCAGAAAAGACTGCAGCTGCAGCTTCACTTTTTCAGCCTAGAAGAAAAGAGTCTCTAGGCTGTGTTCAGAGGAGAATTCATATTTGCAGGCTGAGGAAATAAATTGCCAAGACATAGCTGTCACCTGGTATGGCTCCCTTTCATTCCAAGGTGTTGTGCAAATGAACACAGACAGCTCCATCCTTTTGTGTTTCTTTTGAAGGAAAACTTCCAAGTGTATCTTCTTACTATTTTTTCTATTAGTATTGCATTACTGGAATGTCTTTAACTCAGATCTGCAAGCTCAGGCATCCCACTGCAGCTGACTGCTGACAGTGTGTGTGCAAACCATTAATGGGATACAGCCTTTGCTTTCACACACATTTTAGCAGGAACGTCACTTCCTTCTATCAATAAGTAAAAGGGTACTTGAAAAGGAAACCAAACTTCTCTTCTCTTGAAACTCTTAATTTTGTGACCACTTCATTCTCTTAGAAGTGGTAGTAACATAGCTAGCTCATCAGCTAAGTGCCAGGGCAAGGTAAGTTCAAAAAAAAGCCCACAAATGATGTTTCAAGAGTGAAAACCTGCTTATATGTATATTTGAAACTCACAAAAATGAGGAAACAGTAGCTATGTCTGTCACATTCAGGTTTTTACATGAAGATGGTAACCTTCCTACATTTTTTAATTCTTTTAGCCATGCTCATCTCCAGACACTGATGGTTTTAGCTTTACTGTTTTCACATGCAGCTCATGGCATCATAATAACTCTAAAACATCTAGACCTAATACGCCTGTTTTGGACAGATCCAATGTAAGTATGGACATTCTCCTTGCCCACTGCCAATCCCTCATGTTAAGGCCTTGCATCTGCCTGCATAGATCACTGAGAAACAGTGTTAGTTGTCTAGTGCTGTTCAGGTTACACTCAGCTGCTGCTAACCAGAAGGTGACAGTCCCTAGGACTGCTAGCCAGCCCCTCACAATCATTTTATTTGTATTGACAGCACTGAGGAGTCTGTAAACATGGGACACTTTTTGCTCTAATAGGCAAAGACAGGCAACCTGGAAAGTGCATCTGTATCTAAAAAGTCTGTAATTATGAATCCAGCCTTACAGATGCTGCCACAGAGGAGATGTCGCTTTTTTTCATTATGTGATACCGACTAGGGCTGCACCAAGGAGGGGCTCAAACATTACACTGGCATCTCAAGAGACTAATCTGCACATTAAGGTGAGAAGAATGACCAAATCAATACGTATGTTCCAATTCCTGCAATAAACTAAGGTGGAAGCTAAGGTTTCTGGTTTGAAGTATGACGTTGTCTAGTTAATACCATGCAGAGGCATGTGCAGTGTCCAGCTGCTGACTGCCAAGGCAACACATCAACGTCCTGAGAGTCAGCTGTGAGTAAATGGTCGCTTTTGCATCAGAAAGGTCTGGAGAGTCCACCAAGGCTGTAACTCTCACACACAGAGGCCCAACCATTCTTGTTTAAGTGAGCCACTGGAGAGTTGGACTCAATATACTGCCCACAGACAAAAACACTCTGGGTCATTTTTGTCACCTGCTGATACACTACACGTCTGCCTACACGTTCAGCATGTATCATGTATAAGAGACTCCATGTAAGTATATGTTGCCTTCATTTCATTCCTGCTCCCCAAAGCCCTAAAAAGCAAAGGAAAGCACTCATTCAATTCTAAATAAATCCAGTGGATGACAGGTCTAGTATATGGAGCTGCTCTATAATACTTTTCTCCCTGCATTGTGGCACCAGAACACAGGTCAAGAGTTATTTGGGAGGACAATACTCACTGTTATAGAATTGCTGAGCTGTTTGACCTTCTGCTCTAGTTGTTCTCTTTCCTGTTTTAAATCTGAACTCCATTTAAGTAGTTTCTGTTTTTCCTCTTCTTTTGCTGCAAAACAGAGTATTAAACAGAATATTTTAAATATTTCTCTTACAATAGTGGATAGAGGGTCTAAACTGCTTCATGTAAAGAGGGGAATTGTGTTTAAATCAATGCTTAACAACTTGTGCACTGAATCACTCCCAAAGTTTTACCTACATACACAAGCATGACAGGCTTAAGAAATATTTAGACTGCTATTTTCACATCACTAGTGATTAAGGTTATTTCCGTTTGTTTGACAAATTTCCTTCTGTAAAGGAAGTTCCATTCTATCCCGCTCCCAAAATAACATCTTCCATTATTAAAAGTGAAAGAAAAGTGTTCATCATTTTCTTACCTGCTTTATATGCAATATATGAATGAACAATTGCTAAAGTTCCTGGCCATGGGATTGCTTCTTCCTTCTTTAGCATCTGAAAGAAAATTTTCATAGAGATTGAGCTGGTACAAAACCTACCTCAGAGAAAGCAAAAAGGAGAGAGAGAAAGAGGGAAAGATTGAGGATTTTCTTTCATGGCTATCATTAGCCTGAGCCCCGTTAACACAAAGCTTCACAGACCTGATCTGAGATTTAACAGAGGGAATTATTCACAACTGTATTGTGGCTCCCACAAAGCAAGCCTGTTTCTTACAAATGTCAGCATTATCCTAAATTCCCTCCAAAGCCACAAATAAAGTCTACTAATGATACTGAACAACTTAAAAGAGGAATGAAAGGAAAATATATCTGAACTCAAAACTTGCCAGGAGACATAAACATTACTTCATGGCTCAGACAAATTGCTGATCTCAGTTGTTCTGGAAAAAAAGTTTTCATGCTGCAGCCTAGTCTCCACACAATACATTCAAACATCACATTTCTGGCTAGTAAAACATGAAACTCTCCTATCACCCCTTCTTATCAGAATAATCTTAATAGACTTGTCAAACTCACTTTATAAGGGGCAGCACCATTTATGTCTTTCATATTCTTCCTACATTTTGCTTCCTAACAAACTTTAAGAGGAAAGACACACATTTTTAGTATGTGATCAGAGTGGTGTCTCAGAAGACAGACGACTTGGTCAGTTTACAGTGAAGTTACTCCAATTTCCTCCTTAATTTTGTTGGAAGCTGTCACAGAAATGTGAAGAGGAGGGACAAGGTGAGAGTAGGCAAGAGCAGGAGTACCCAAGTCATAATACTCCCTCCTCTCTGGCAACTACTGACCAAGTCACTTGAGTTCTGCATTTTCATTCTTCTGAGCAGCACGTCATGGGTCAGGCTGTTTTCTTACGCTACCACCTGGCACACCAAAAGCCACGTGGGTGACCAAGCAATGTGCTGCCTTAGACAGGACACAGCTTCAGCCTGCCTATTATCAGCAATCCTTTGCAACTTCTGGAGTTCCATGGAAGGGTTAGGAATACAACAGTTTACTTCTTCATCTTGTAATCTCAATGCAATTATAAACAAAATATTAAAATATAACCTGCTCACTTCAACTGTACATTTTCAGAGAGTGATCTGGAAGGAAACTGTTCACCTATACTCATTATACTGATGCTGGATGGTATTATTAAACCTTTCTGATGTTTGATTTATATAAGCAAATAGGGGCTTATATTTGCTCTATCTATTGAGGTAGGCTTGTGCAAATGTTTTATTTATGTGTCCAGAAGAATATACTAATAACTTTTGAAGAATGAGCTTAAGATGAACAGCAGAATTTCTATGGGTTGTAGATAATCTTTCCCAAAAGTCTGCATACTTTGATCCAGAAAAAGAGTAAAAAGATAAGGGTAACAAATAAAGACCCCAAATTCAGAAGCAAGACCTGACAGTTTTGTATTAGCACACATTCCAACAGAGGTAATAATTCAATGAAATTCACACAAGCCTTATTGCACATGAAATAGATTTGTTCAGGGTCAGGCTGTCTTGGTCTAAGTAAGCCAAGCAATCTGGTTATTTTTAACACCAAAAAAATCTTCACACACATTGTACATAACTCACGTCTGTCAAACAATACCTGGTCTTGACATTTGGGACAGATCCACATGCCCTTAGGAATGGTTTTCAGAGGTGGGTCCAGACAATCCAGGTGATAAACACGTGAACATGTGTCACACATCAGCAACTGCCCGCTTTTTCTGCAAACGCTGCAAAAATCCTCATGGATATCACCCTACAAAATTGAGGGGAAAGGGTTTGGGTGAGAGAAAATGAGAGAGAGAAGGCAAAAAGTGAACTTTGACCTTTGATATCTATATCTTAGTTGAATTCAAGGTTTACAGAACAAACTATTTCTAAGGGGATTCCAAAACGTCAAGCCCTTTTTAGACTGTGAAACAGGAAAACCATGCCAGATGTCAGAAACACTGACATCTGTCCTCTCAAACACTCTCTCTGTCCTCCCAAGGCAAAACTGTACAGCAAACACTTACTACTATAGCTTCTCTTAACAACTGCTACCCCATAGCCTTTCTTCTTTAAGATTCCCTCTTTACCCTGATCTTTTTATTTGCCTGAAGTGATGAGCTACCCACTTTCTTAACCCTCCTGATTTTTGGATGTAAGCCCAACTCCACTCCAGGAATGCTGATTAGGCTGTTTCTTGCCAGTAATAGTAGGTAAGAAACCCCAACTGAGTGACTTAAAAGAACACTGTTAAATATTTAGGTCACCTTTAAAAATGAAACTGTAAGGAACAGGTGTTGTGCTTCTAAATGAAAAAGAATAAAATGAATTATGTTCTGAGACAGTTCTTTTTACTTCACTTGGGCTACCTCAAGTTGCACCAAAACAGTTGTGACTCAAAACTTTCTCATTCTCTAGAGAGTGGATTGTCTCATCACTAAGACAGACTGAGAGCCAGGATGAAAGAGTACCAAGATTTTCTAATATTTTTTTGAAGAAAGAATTGAAAAAATGACTGGCTGTGTCTTTTAAAACAACTAGTTTTAGTTTCTGTTGCGTTTCCATCAGAGAGAGCTCTTTTCTACAGCCATTGACATCCCAAAAAGATAGGTTTGGTTTTTGTTTCTTTTTATTCTCTCTCTTTCCTCCTGTTTTGATTTGATTTCCAGATATTTGAATGAAGAGGCGTGATAGAAAGGTGGCTCAGTGTTCATAGAGGAAGCAAGGGGCACCCCACCCTCTCCTCTGACCACCGGGCTGTCCCAGCAACTCTGCATGTTCAAGGTCCCATCTGGCATCTGAGGTACACACTTGTCACTGACTTACAATGAAGTTTCACACACACCCCAGATCTGCAAGACTGCAATCATAAGATGTGTGTGTGGAGCAGAACTATGGGTACACACTCCCCTGTATGAAATACCAGCATATGCAAGGTTTTATTTTGGCACAGACCATCTCTTCACACGTGCAAACGATTTCTATCAGTTTGGAGGGATAGCAGATTTGACCGTGCACTCATACATTAAGGTGCCAGGCAAGAAATATTACAGTAATCTCCTCTATGGATGACATAATACACATGTAAAAAGAATGACACATGAGCAATCTGCTCAGGTTTCTACTTCCCAGCTCTATTGCTGATGAGGCCTTCTTCAGAGGGAAGGCTATTCTTAATTCCCAAGGTTAACACTGATTTCATGTTTTGTAAAGGATCAATCTTCAGTGAATTTTCAGTGCTATGTTTTGGATCCGTAACTCCCAGGGATCGTTGAGAGCTGAGTTATGGTATTACTTCACCTTTAACACCAAAGAGTTCCTCAGTGTTAAATGAAGATCTAAATGAGCAACATTTCATGCTTCTTGTGAAGTGATGTGTTGTAACCAGGCTGGGAAGATCTTCTTTCCCTCTACTACGCATTCTCTGAGTACAAGGAAAAGGCGGCAGGCAAGAGATATCATATAAGCTAAAACAAAATCCCCTTCAAGACAAGGAGAAGTTTAAGAGGGGAATTCTCTCATTTTAGAAAAAAAAAAAAATTCTATTCTAGAGAATTATGTATCTTAAGATGCATCAGTTGCCACAGACTACACAATGGCTCTTGGTAACAAAGTGCAAAATTATTGGTGTGCTGAAAACCAAACCTGTTATGTCTCATACCCTGCAGAAAGAGCCCTACAAAAGAGACACATATGCAGTTTCTTCGTGAGGGAAGACATTTAGAAATTTAGACCCAGAATATCCCAAATTCAACTGAATGCTGCAAAACCTGTAGTGATACAAGTGATACAGTGTGCAGTGCAGCTGAATGCATGGAGATGCCAACACACATGCACAGAATCCACAGTCCTGTTCTTGTTAATGCAAAATTCAGGGCAATTCCTCAGACTTAACAACTGTCCTTACCATAATCCCAGGCAGCATTTGATTCCAAAGAAATGCCCCAGGTCTTATGGGCAGTTAATAAATATATGCATAAAGGGGAAGCTGGTACTGGTGTTGTGACATGCACCCACTAACCTCAGCTTCTGAAGCAGCTTTGTGTGGGCTACAGCCAGCCAACTTAGGCCAGAGCAGAGCTCACTGAGGCTGCTCAGACATGCTCATTTCAGAACAGATACCATAAAAGGTGATTTAACGTCACTTTCTGCTCTATTTCCTCTTCACAAGGGATGAGGAAAACAAATTTAAGCTTTCTGGACAGCTAACAATTTTCTTTATTTTGATAAAGTGTCCAGAGCAGCAGGGTGTGGCTTTAGGCAATAGAACTGAATAATACAGTAACAAAAGCAGCTTGTGTGCTTGAGTTTATAACATCTGTACTTATATGTACATTTCACTGGAATAACATGGGAAAACTAAATATTCTGCAACAGGAATTGTTCATGATCATATAAATAAAGATGATCATAGTGTATGATGTAAGTGAATTAAATTATCAGAAGAAATATTAATTCTGGAATATTCTAACTTTTATGGGCTTGACTTTGCAATCTGAATGTTCTACAATGCTCCTCTCAATTGAAACACTGTTTTGATATAAGTGTTTACTAATAAAAAGGCATTTTGTGACCAAATACTTAAATTATCACTAAAACAAATATTTTTGCACAATTCTTACTGCTGAGCAATTGACCTACAAAGGCAATTGCTATCTTCCAGGTGAATATGCCACTATTGCATGAGGGAGAACCACACATAACCAAGTGGCTCATAAATGGCTCACACAACCATTTGGCAAGACAACTGCCAAATAGGAGAAAGGGGGGAAAAAAGGGAGAGAAAAAAAAAAGAGGTTTTGCTCAATTCTGCCTACTGCATTATTTCCTTCCTTTTCCCAGGTTCCAGACCTACTTTCTACCCCTTCATCCTTATCACCTATCCATCCCATCTTAAGCTTCTGCTTCGTCCTCCCTTCAAAATTTCTCCCTGTCATTCAGCAAATAACATTTCAGGAGAAATTCAAGAAGGCTGTTCTGGTCCACTGTGCCTCATGTCAAGTGCTTGGCCTGATTTGCAATTTTCATAGGCACTGCAGAAAACAGGGCAACAACTCATCATACTCTTTTGAGAGCTCTTACAGAGTAGGAAAAGACTCAGCAGTATACATACACATCAGAGATGGAAAAGACCCCCACCACATTATCCAGTCCTTCTCTTGAGGCTGGGCCAATGTAAAATATGTGCTCTTCAGCACATTTGCAAGTCATCTGTACTTCTTATTTTTAAAAGTCCCCAGAGATGGAGCTGTCCCATCATATCCATGTGGAACAGCCCCATTTATTTGGCTGTCAGCAAAGGGTTTTTGCAGTCATGTGCTATTCTGCTCTCAAAAATGACTATATAAAAGAGAACCCTGTAATTCCACATGCATATTCCCTGGGTATCAGAATTGCATCTATTTATTTCAGTGCTTCAGACACACTTGTACTACTCCTATTCCTGCTACCTCTGCAGAACAAGTACAGTTCAGAGGCAAGGAACTGGCTTCTATTCCCCATTTTACGTGGTCAGTAGAGTTGCTCTCTCAGTCCATGTTCTTACAATGGTGCAACTATACAGATGAAAATAGAACAACCCATCTTTTCCTTAAAGGCCATTTCAGATGGTTGGGCCCCAAGTATATGTGATTGTCTTTCCTAACAGAAGAACTGCAGAAGGAGATTGTAGCACCAGTATGAAGAAATAACCAAGCACCTTTTGATTCTTAAGCTGTGCCCTGTAAATACCAGTCTTTTAAAAGCAAGCTCTTAAATGAAAGTACATTCCAGCTCCTGAGGACTGTTTTACCCCCACTGAAAAGTCCCAACACACTTTCTGCCAAATCAGAGCCGCAAACGCTGCTCCTGGCTGTTCTGCATGATGAAGCAGTTTCCATCCTTCTCTCATTATAGAAACACAACTTTTTGTTATTATGGCCTGTAACTAATACTTTTCATTCTCCTCTTCCCCACCCACTCCCCACACCCCCTTGGCCCTTTTTCATGGATGAGAGATTCAACTCAGTCAGACAAGATCTCAGAAACTACACAAAGGAAATGAGCTCATCTAGCATGCCTGGTGCCTCCCAATGTTTCAATCCACTGAAGGAGTTATAAATAAAATCATTACAGGATAACAACACAGGTGCAGCAAGAAAAAAGCAAGGGTGTTTAAAAAATGCTGGACTGTTTCACTGCACTGAATTAGGACAAATGACGAGTGAGATTAAAGAAACAAAACCTGCAATGATTTTCCTTGTGTCTGTTTTGCGTAACTTTCTAAAAGTAACCCCCTCCCCAAGAGTTACTTACGTCTGTGGAGCTGGGGCTAGGCAGGGACACAGGCTGAACAGCTGCGGGAAAAGTAAATGTGGTCTCTGTCTTTTCATTTTCAGGGGAGTCAGGATAACTGGACAGAGGGGACGTGGGGGTCAAAGCCCCGAACCCCAACACCGTGTTGTATTTAGGTGGACGACCTACATATTAACAACAGGGAACACAAACGAAAAAAAAAAAAGAAAGGAAAAATGATCTTACATACCTTTGGCCAGTGGTCCTCATTGGCTAGCGTGAAAAAGGAAATGATGTAGCACAGAGAGGGAGTTAATATAAAAGTTACAAGTGGAAAGACAGAAGCAAAGATTTAAACATTTTTTAGAAATCTTTAAGTAGAATTTTGCAAGGAAAGAACATTTAAAAGATGTATTTCAGAAGGAAATAGAAATAAGCTCTGTAGAGGGTCAAAGAATCATTCCCACAAAAGCAGCATGGGGACAGTTGCTACTCCTAAAAATGAGGCTATTCAGTTTTTAGGGGAAAAATGTTGGCATCAAACCTTCACAGAAGCTACAATAACTACTTTTAAATCCTTTCTGCTGGTATCCCTATCTTTCTAAGTGCCAGCATAAATCTACACAAAGGTTAAGTCCTTTATCAGAGGCCAATACTCACCACCCCCCTACTTTTCTTCCCCATTTTTTTAAACCTGTCAATTCACAGATCAGCACTTTATACCCTACTGGTACACTTTTAAAATTAGGCTACCTAAGAACAGGTCTTGTTTTCTGACCCATAACCACTATCAGTTTTAACCTATCACTGGTCTTCTACTGTAACACACTCCAAATTCTGTGTTCTTTCTTAGACTATCTCAGCCAAGTACGTTTGATTATGCACAATTCCTAGATACTCCTTTAGACTAGCCGATGTGCAAAATGTCTTCATAACAATTCTTATAAAATTATGAATGCAAAGCAAGACAGCAAAAAACCCAGTATGCAACCATCATTTCTGCCTTCCTTCTCCAGGGTAATTTAAGGATATGTAAACATAAAGGAGTTTAGATCAAGGAATAATTCCCCAGATCTTATGTTTACAGATTGTCAGTCTATACCTATTAACATGCTAAACCTCTCATTTAAGGTCTGGACATGTTCCAGAACTAAGTGTGTCCTTGGAAATGGATTTCTGCTAGTGATGTCCATGGGTGAAATTTCTGACATGCTCAGCACGGTCTGTAATTAAACTAAAGCTCTCAAGGGCAAATGCTTACACAAGATTTTCACTCAATATATTGCTGTATTAAATTACAAAACAAATGTATACTTCCAAATCTTTTGTCAATTGAAAACATGTGCTACTAATTTGGTGCTGATGCAACATAAAGGCTCACAACAGGGTGTGAGGAATAAAACAGAAAGTATAATAGTCAGTTGCAAAAACAGGCTAAGAGGGTATGAAGTACAAATGCATGCAATCATTTTCATTGATACACTAATTGTTCACTATAAGGTCTAAAATAAAATTAAGAAATCATTACTAGAAGAAGGAACATTTACTTATCCACAGAGAAAACGCAAAAACTCTCTATTTAAAATCTACATTATATAATTTTTAAAAATAAATTTAATGTTATTAGGAGATAGCAGTAGAGACACGTCTTTTATTTAAAAACAGCCTAGCTGCAGAAGTGTCAGCTTTGCCACATTGTCTGCTGGGCTGAAAACATGGATCAAGAAGAGAATATGTCAGATTAATATTTCATCTTGCAGCCAAAACCCCCAAAAGACAATGGAACTGGTCAGTACTAGGTGAGAGACTGGTTTGATTTATTTTTAATCTGATTTGTTACTTTTTTTAGACAGAAAACTTAGGAATACAGAAGGTATTACAAGTCTTTAAGGACTGCAGAAAATCATCAAAAAGCAGACAAAGATTGTCAGGTAAGTGTGGTCGATGCCATGTACAAATAATGGCATCACATTCTCTCTCATGCTGTTCTGTTTCACCTGTTTCACCATAATCTAAGTCTTAAAATTTTACCTGTTCTACAGAAGGATTTCTTCTGAAGAATACTGCACGCCTATATGAAAGATCATCTCTCATTTTGGGAAAAGTGGCACTCTGGTTGCAGTTAAAGTGCTCAGTATGAGCACGATAGCTTTTCTCACTCAGGGTAAGTTCTTTTGAAGGACCCATCTCTATTCCCAGTGGGGAACAAGGCTTTTGTCACACTAAGTTTCCGCTCCTATTCAGGGCACAGATGCTTTTTCCACAACCATTTTCTTCTTGACAGTAACAATACAATCTAGTCATTAACAAGGGGATCTTAACAGCAGCTTCATATCACTAAATGATGTTCGAACATCTCACATTCCTAGTGAATACCTAACAAATTGGGTGGGTTTTGTTTGGGTTTTTTTGAGAGTGAAACTGAAATGAAACACTGTGCTGCCTAATAGATCTTGCTATACTAATCCCTAGAAGTCATGGTCTTTGCCTACCATGGAAATTTAGTGGACAAATTAAGTACTGTAGAGTCCTTGTTTTGCTCTTCAAATTGACATGGGGACTACAAATGCCATGTGGAGGAAGAGGCACTGGGCAGGGAGACAGGTCTGGGTATACCTCACCTCTTTTACGTGTCCCGGGATGCATTGTGCTGTTCAGGTACGTCACTGTACTCTTCTTGCGCTGCAGGGAAGAATGGAACAATTTCTGTTGGGGAACATTTCTGGCAATAACTATATGCAGTAGCTGAGGAAGAGCACAGTAAGTACTAAGTGAGATTACTGGCTTTTGTGTTTCCTGAAGCACACCTTCAGAAAGGTTAGCTTTTTTACAGTGCTTCTGGCATCTGAACTGCTTCAGGCTGATAAGCAAGCAGACCAACACACATTGCCATTTGACGCCAGCTTTATACAGGAGTAGGCAGAAAAAGATGTAAGTACTAGAAGAACACCCCAATGTATTTACTATTTAAAAATCTGAGGGTCGTGTCATTGCAATGGCCTTCTGAACTATAAATGATAGCTTGCCTTTCTAGTTAGAACTGAGAAAGCTTACAAGGTAGCAAGATGTTAGAAAGACACTCAAGATCAGAATGAAAATACCAGCTTCCCCCAGCAAAAAATTAATACCTCAGGCTCAAAAACGGCTCCACTGTACACTGGATTTGCTGTTGTTCTTCTTTTCCTCTCTTGTCGCTTACTTTGGATTTCTTGTAAAACAAAGCATTCAGGTTAGAAAACAATGGATTTCAGAAATTACATAGAGTCCTCAGAATTCAATTTGCATATGAGAAGAGCTGTAAAGATTTCTACAGAACACCAGTCATGCCCGGTATAGGCAACCGTGTTATACTTTTAACTTCTGAAGGTTTGAAAACTGAAAGCTGACAAGGAATATAAATACAGTGCTCAAGTAACTAATGAAATCATTGCCTTCTTCTCACCAAGTAATCCTGACTAAGACACTTTAAACTCATGGTCAGATCTAAAAAAAAAAAGCCTCTGCTAACCTTGCTGATACTTAAAAATACAGTACAGAAATATGCAGGTGATTGAAATGATAGGCCATCTTTCAATGTATAGGATTAGAAGTTTAAATTACAAATAAAATTATAATCCATTAACCCATTCATTACAAATTACAGTCCCAAGAAATCATAAAATAAATGAAAAATCTAGGTAGGTTGCAGTAAAATTATCCATGGTGTATCTTTGCAGATAGAGGGGTTGTCCAGAAGGCATTGCTATTGCCCCAGATTTCCACCATCACAGCATACACTTTCCTTCCCAACCTCTGCTCTCCACTGCATAAATAACTGCTTTGTTTCAATCTCATAAGAAGAACAAAAACATGTGCACAACAAACTAAGTTAGATCAAGAGTACAGACATCCCAAAGGTACTACTGTACAAGAAAATACTGCATTTAATACAGGAAATATTTTGGAATCCTACTTCCAATTCAGAATGACCATGAAACCAAGAGCTGAACAACCAACCTAAGGTATTTTTCCTACCTTCCAGGTGGTCATGAGTAACTAGTCCCAGAGACACCATGAAGGCAAGTTTCTGTGAGGGGTGAGAAAAAAGATCATGAAAAGTACAACTGTTAGGATGAGTCATTTAGGCCCTTTAAAGGCAGCTGACCAGTAACTAAGCACCAAGAAAAAGTTTAGTGATACTTTGCTTCTATAAATCACTTTTCATTCATGTACATCAAACTTCTTGAAAAAGGATAGACAAGAGTCCCATTTTATAGATGGGAACCTAGACTGAGATACTGGGAAATGCCCATTGCTCACAGCCAGAGTTGGCAGAGCTGGGAACAAGAGAGCAGTTTCTTTACTACCACTGCAGCACTGAACTTACTATTAGAAAACACCAACGCAGTTCAATTGCCAGAAAAATATTGCTATTTTAAGATCATTCTCCATCTATTGTGAACTACAAGGAGCCAACTCTACCTTAGATTTGCTATTTGCTAAGGGCTATAGGCTTCTCAGAAGATTCTAATTTTAATGAAGGAAAGGCAGAGACATGTAAAAATCAGAATTTTGTTGTCTAACTGACAAGGGTTAGAGCTCACACAATAGTCAGTTTGAATCCTATGGAAACAAATGTAGCAGAGCATTTAGCCATAATCAGTTCCAAAGCTCTTCATGGGAGAAAGGCTTTAAGAAATAGTCATTCTGTCCCCCCTTTCACCCCAAACTAAACTGGACTAAAACACAAGCAGAATGTGAATATAGGTAACTCTTTCCTTCCTGCTCACCAGAGTAGAAATACTTTATGAAGGAAAACAAAGATATTTCTTCAGATTTGAGAATAACCCCAGAGTCTAAAACATCAAAGGAATGGAAATCAACTCCGTAATCTAAACCCCTGTTTGAAGGAAGCATCATGGAGAAATGACGATCTTCTAACTTATAAAAGACTTAGAAGCCAAATGCATTCCAGAACTGAAAAATGAAATGCACTGTATCTATTTAGATTTTTTATTCTGCAGCCTTATCAACTACTGCTGTCCAACAGAAACATATGGAATGCTAAAAGTTAAGGAGTCTTGAGGGACCAGAGGGAAAAAATATTTTCTGAAGGACAGTGTCCTTTTTTGTTTCTTAAAAGAAAGCTCTGGGTATGTTCTGATACCTGTGGATTTTCTTCTCGTTTTGGCTTCGGTGCAGCAGGTGGAGTAACTGTACGACTTTCTGTTTGCTTCTCTTCTGCTTCCACATGTGGTTTAATAGTCTGCAAGAAAACAGTGTTTCTCTCATTCAGTGATAAGAATGACTTCTTTTACTTTGACCATTAAAGCAAAACAAATAATTTCGCAGATATAGGAGAAAAAATGTTTAAAGCTGTCAGTGTACTAACAAAGACTTAAGTGAGGAATCTGACGTGAGAGGAATGTTAAATAAGGTATTCTCATTTAACAAAGAATGAAACAGCCTTGTCACCAATCCATTATCCCACACAGCCACACAAGAGAAAACATTTTAAGAGTTAACTTTGTAACAGAAATCACCATAACTATGGGAGTAACAGATACTTCAAGAAAACTCATCCCATCAAGACTTCCACTCAGAAACCATTCTGCATGGCACATACATTTTGTACTTCTCACTCCTCAGTCTTTGTACTTTATAGAATTATAAATGGCTCAAAAACTGTCTCTCTGAACTCCTCAATGTCAAATGTTTCTGAAGCTTTTTTCTTTTCCCAAGAAATAAATCTTCTGCATGACATTCCTCAGCCTATAGCATGGATGTTGAGGCTGAGTAAGGTGAGCTATAGGCAAACTTTTCCCCTTTATGATATGGAGAAACTATACAGAAAAATTCATGTGTTATTGAACCACCATTCTTCTATGTTTTTCTGTAGTTGCCAGTAATTATTAAAAGAGCAAATGAATATTGCTGACATCAAAAGGAACAGACATCAAAAGTCAAATATTGTAGAAGTACAACTTCAAATCACATGGAAAGGGCACACATTGCTGAGTAACCTGTGGAACAGCCCTGAGCTATGTAAGAACCTACTCTTGAGACTTCACAAGCAGAACTGAGCATGAGCACATCTTTCATGCACATGATTTTCATAGTCTCCGTAAGTATCTCAAAAGGAGACAGAAGGTAACTTCAAAGCACATTAGTCTAGGAAAGAGTTGTAAGTGACATATATACTACTATTATCTATATAAATTACATAAATATTATGTGTTATAGTATACAATGTTACACTATTACTAACATACAATATACAAAAGAGTTAAAATTGAATCACAATATTGCTTTACTTGAACAGACTGGCAAAGACTCTCAGTTGCAATCCAAACTGACTTAAGTAATTTTTATTTTACAGAAGTCTTTTCTGGAGAGAGATTTCAAACATACAGAATTCTCTGCTTCTGAAGGTCTCCTTTCTACTCATTCAATCCAATTTAGACAAAGGGAACTATCAGACTTCAGAAGCTGAGTGAGACTACTTTGCCTCCAATCACAAGATTGCAAGATCAAGGGATCATGGAAGAAACTGCTACATGTATCCTATTAAAATATCCCTACAATTTTGTGCAATTTTTGCCTTTCACATAACTACCCTTTGAAAAACAAAAGGGCTTGATATGAAGATGGATTTCAGCTTGTACTTGTTCTTCAAGATACTAGTCAAACCCTGCAATCTAGCCTGCTTATGAACTACTGACGTTTAAACAGTAGAGGGAGCATAAAAACACGGAAATAGGAGAAAAAGGTGCCAACGGCCCATATTAAAGGAAATGGTCATTTCTATCCCAAGAGCTGCAAGTCTTTCCATAATTTGTGCTGCCACTGGAACATGAATATCTCCAGTATCCACTGAAAACTTCTCTCTGGTTGTCATCCTCTCCAAACCTGCACAGTAAAGCAATAAACCCAGTACCTTGCATTAGTAGACACTTTATCTGTACCTGTTTTTCAATGTTTGGTTTGCTGATCTGTACAGTCTGAGGCCCAGCGAGCCTGGTACCCGGTGCTGCTATCACGATGCTGGTGAGCTGTGCCATGGGGAAAGTTTTGGCTATGGTTGCTGTCTGCCCGTTAACTACACGCACTGGATGTATGGAGTTCTGAGAGTTGGGTAAAGAGGTGGGCGTGAACTTTGTTGTCAACATCACAGGCCTCTGAATAAGCTGAGGAGCTGCAAGCATTGGAGGAGGTGCAGGGGCAATAGGAATGTTATTTTGGGCAACTGGTTTAGGTCGAACCTAGAAAAATAAAATAAGAAAAAGAGAAAAAAAACCCCAGAGATTTGTATATGAGTATTTCAGATCAACTTTTTACTAAGTCTTTCAATTCATCCTGTATAATCTGCAGGAGGCTGCTTGATTTTTTTTAGATAATGTAATTTTTAGCATACTGTCCTAAGTATGTTAAGAGAAAGAAGCACCACATTTTCAAGCCTACTTACATAAAACCCATCCATAACATTTGCATATATAGTCACCATCCCTGAAATGGTATTTGGATGCACAGACACTTATACAGAATGTTTATTGCCAAATGCCTTATCTGTATCTAAATTAACATCTTGGTTTTACAGGCCAAAAAAATCCATGTGATATTTACAGGCACAGCTGAGGCGCTCATGTTAAAAGTGTTCCAGGGCTTTGTAATGAACCTCCAAGAAGTTATGAACAGTTGACTGTGCCCTTAAACAAATAATTTTTTTTTTCAGCAAATACCTGTCATCTGTCAACTCTATATATTATTTAGATACCTGCACAACCAATTTTGATAGGCAAAAAAAGTGACAATATTATATATTAATCCCTTACTGAAAGTGCTGAAGGTACAGGTAAATGCAACCATTTCTCTTTCACAATAAAGAAAAGAGCCACAAGAATCTTCCAAAACTCCATCACCAATACTTGCTTATTTCTTGTCCCTGTTAAGTTTGTACTTAACAATGGACTTAAAATATCATTACAGATTACAGAAGCAGAGCACATTACTTTAAAAATAAAGGCTTTTTTTCCTTTATTTGATTCCTATTGTCCTATCCACCTGCAATACTCCATAAAGCATTTTACCGTTAAAAACTAGGTCACATTCCAACAGATCTCACCATCTTAATCAGATACCAGCCTTTACTTTCCTTTCTCACTTTGCAAAAGATTTAGACTTTTATTCACAGCACCACGTATTTCAAACAAATTAAGTAGTTCATCCAAGATATTTTTTTTTTACATAAAGAAGCAATCCGTGTGCTCCCCAAACCATGAAAATAAAAGTAAACCACAAGTTTTACTACTCAGCTGAAAAGAGAGGTCTCTCTCCCTTGCAATACAGAAACACTTGGGAATAATCTAGAGACATCTCATTTTTTTGCTCATGAGCAGCAAGTAACAATTATAGCAATTTAAGGCCTTGGGTGATGCTTTGATTTTGATGACACCTATTCCATGGGTTCATTTCATTTACTGCAAACAAGATCATATATAATCATCACATGCAAATTTCATAACTACAAACTCATACAGGCTGGAGGGAGGCAGAGGAGGTCTCTAATTTGACCTCCTGCTTAGAGCAGGACCATCACTAAATGCAGATTGTGTGGCTCAAGGCTTTGTCCAGGTAAGTCCCATAAAACTTCAAGGATGGAGCTTTCACAACATGTCTGGCAAGCCTGTTCCAATTTATGAGCATTGCCTCTAATTGTCCTGCCAAGAACCCATGTCTCCAGCTTCTTGTTTATTTCCTTGCTGATACTGGAAGTAACACTGCTGTTAGGGTGCCTCCAAAGCCTCTTCTCCAAATTTGAAAAGCCCAGATTCCTCGGCCTCTCCTTATAGGTCATACATTCCTGCCCCCTCAAGCTATCTTAGTGGCCTTCCGTCCCATGCTCCCATTCAAATTTAGCAACCAGGGATTCCAAAACTGCAGGGGGTTTATTTGACTCAGTTTTATGATTGCTGAGGAAAGGTGGATACTCTTCCCTGAACCTACTGGCTGTAATCCTACTGGTACAGGTTAATATGCTGGTAGGTTTCTTTGCTGTTAGGGCACACCACTCACGTAGCTACTGTCAACCAAGACCTTTTAAGCCGTGCAGCTCCTCAGCCAGTCAGTCCCTAGCTTGTACCTGTGCAGGGGGTTAGTCCTTTCCAGGTACAAGACTTCTTTTTTTCATGCTGAGACTCAAGAAATTCCTGCTGGCCCCTTCCTTTATCCTGTCTAGGGCTGTCTGCATGTCAGCACTGCCCTGAAGAATATTGACTGCACCCTCAAATTTGTTATCATCTGCAAACCTGTTGAGGATGGATTGTCTTCTCCAGCACAGCAGCAATAAACATGACACAATGTTCATCAAAAGTCCCTTCTATCTGTGTTATAATTTAGTTTCTGCTTCTGTTGTTTGTTCTCTGTATACTCACCTGTGGAAGAAAATTTGGACGAGGAGTAAGTCTGGGAGGAGGGATGAACTGCGGCACTTTTATCGGCTGAGGCGTAGCCTGAACCTGCTGTAAGAACATGACAAAGCTCAGTAAGAGGTAAGAGGAAACTTCAGCTTTGAAGTTTTTCACCAAAATCAACATCGTGAATATACTTTCAGACCTGATGTCCTCGGTTTTCACTCTGTAAATAATTTTTCATAGCAAGAGGTTCCTAATTAGAAATGTATTAAAGGCAGAACTAAACCTTACTTTCTAGATCCTACACACCTTGCTTCATAAACTGCAGGCATATTTCTTTTTAGTTCAACTGTACTAACTACTGTGCTCTGCAATCTAAAACCATTTCATTTGATGACAAGAAAAACTCATATTTGTTTTAATCATTAAAAATTACCTTACAACAGACAGAAAATAGTAACACTTTGATGTCCAACTGTATGAACTGTGGTTTTTTCATAGTGAATGACACACAGAAGAATGAGAGAACATCTCATGCAAATAGCAGAGATCTGGAAGTTACAACTCTTTTAGCAATATTAATGACACTATGAGGGGCTCCAAATACACAACTTGAAATTTTCAAAAGTAGGCCATTCATTTGAAACAATAAGATCTGATTTTAAGGAAACCTAAGTACTTCCCTGAAAGTGTAACTGAAATCAACTGCATGGAGCTGCCACATGATTAACCACTGAATAGCACCACCAGCTACCATGAGTACCTGGGGAGATTCTCTGAAATTAATGTCAATGTTATTTTATACCCTCCTATACTTCTGTCCACCCACATAAGATTGCAATTTTCTTAAAAAAGGTCTTGTACTGATTAATTAGTACTTGGGAAAATATTCTGATATTTTTGATGCAATTTGCTACAGAAACATAAGTCATGGACTAGTATTAAAACAATTTCCTCCTCCAATCGAAGTTATTCAGCAAGGAAATGAAGCACAGACACAAAGAACAGATGACAGCGGTGCAAGGGATGACACAGGAAAAGAGAACAGTAGAAAAACGCCACTCAAATAGTCTTCTCTATTCTGATCACAAACATATGCCTCATTAGGAAGCAAAATTACTTCCATCTGCATTAAACTGTATTTTAATAAATATAGATAAATTGGATTTATGTTTAATAAAGTCATAGCCTTTACTTCAGAAGTAAAATTTCCCTGTCATGTTGTTACATAATGCCTGATTTCCAGACCAAGAAGCCTACATAATCCAATTCTGAAACACT
This sequence comes from Promerops cafer, assembly GCA_013398275.1. Classification (NCBI taxonomy): domain Eukaryota; kingdom Metazoa; phylum Chordata; class Aves; order Passeriformes; family Nectariniidae; genus Promerops; species Promerops cafer. Next base: position 3,535,793 of record VZSE01007886.1, read on the forward strand.
GGTTCTTTTATTTCTAGGTGGCTAACTATTCTGGAAGAGACTGTGTGATGTAGCCAAAACACAAAATTTGTATTTCCAAAATACATGCTTTTAAAGAAACAGCATCTGTTTATGCATTGGAAAAGGTGCTGAGTGAAGACATGGTAGTGGGCAAACCCATGGGATGTGTCTAACACCAGAGACTTTATCATGCAAAGGGAACAAGAGATTGACTCAAAAAACCCTAAGATGAAGACCCGAATTGATCAAATGAAGAAAGTCTGACATGTCCTTTGCCTAAGAAAAGAGTAGGAATTCTGCAGAACACAGCCATACAGATTAAGTAAGGGCAAAACAATCACTACTGCTCCATGACTATGGTTACTAACAGGGGAAACTTTACACAGAGGTGATGACAGCACTGATTGAGTTCTATAAAGCAAAACAGTAATAACAACCCACATGGAGAGAAGATGTTTCTCTTATAGACTATCACTTTAGCAATGTCAGATAGTGAAGACTCACACCATATCCCTACTATCCTCCTTTCTGTGAGAAACCCTGACTGTTTATTTTTTTCCAATAGACTTTTGTTAACCAAACCCATACATATCTGCAGGGCAAACACATGAAAGGCTTACCAAAGTTACTGTGTTTTTTGTCACTATTTGGACTGCCTCAGCTCCTGGCCCAGTGACCTTATTTGTTGTCTGGAGGTTGACTGGTGCATTCTGCGCATCAGTGCTGAGGACTGCTTTCTGATTGTTGTTGATAGCAGTAACCATGGCAATAGTAGGTCTCTGACCCACAACAGAGGCAGGCATGGTCGCAGTTGCTGCTTTCAAGACGAGAGGTAGTGTCTTAGTGGTGATCATAGAAGCTGTAGTTACAGTTTTCTAAGGGAAACAGAAAATACACTGTAAGAGACAGAGACACTCCGCATCAGACAGGACGTGGGTTGGTTAGTCAGAAACAATAGACAGCAGGAGAAAGAAAAGGCAGCTCTGAGCCTATCTACCTGCTGTTCAGACAAGCACATTATCTTATGCCTCTGAAAACTGGATAGCTATAAGCATTCTCATTTGAGGCACCTGTTTGGTCTGTTTTAATCACCTGCAGCATTGCAGACTGAATCAAAACAAATTCCTGAGAAAATTACAATTAAGTGTTAGCAGTGGCATATGCATTTTGGATCTTTTAGTTTCATACATATGAGGTGGAGGTTTATGAAACATAACAGCAAACTAGCTTCTCACTGAGTAAAACTCCTATTTTCAAATGGAAACTATAGTTACAGTGATCCTCACAATCAGAGGAAGAGGGGGAAAAACATTCATAAGTTGGTTTCTTTAAAAACAAAAATACATATTTTTATTTTGGATATCCCAGTCTCAGCTTTAACAATACATACAGTTACCTTGCACTGAACTTTCTTTCCTAAGAGTATCAGTAGGGCTGTCCTGAAGTTGTAAGAGCTGGCTGTTAGTCTGCTCAGCTGCAGGCAATTAAGTTTAACTTCTGTGGAATGGGCTAGTTTTTGAATATGTATTTAACACTATGATTACTCTTGACCTGTTTTAAGAAGAGTGGTTTTGAATCATGTAACATCAGCATTTATCTGAAATGCCTCAGTACATCATGCCCAAAATTCCAAAGTTGAAGCAACTATCATTTCAGAGTTTTGTTTTAAAATGTACTGTCTTCCAAGATGCTAAGGCAAATGGACATTACAAATCTCATTCAAAAAGCAACAAGGTGAGAGTCTCCATATAAAACCAGAACACAAAGCAAACAGAAAACTCATGACAAGTGACACTCGACAGAATGGCAAATGATCCTATTTCTTTTCACTTTGGTGTAAAAAATCCCTTGCACCAACAGCACTGCATCTTCAAAACTTTAGATACATGATCAAATGCTCTTACTACTAAATAACCACCATTCCCTCCTGATGTCAGCTCTATGTTCTACAGAGGAAAAAATAGAAAACCAGGGATCAGGCAGTCTTTGTGTTCTGAACATGCCTGATTTAGACTACTTGACTTTAATCATACAAGACCTTTATCTTTTTTATAGTAAAATAATATATTTCCAGTTGAATTCTTCAGTATTTTCACCAATACTGTTCCCTTAAACAAAAACACAGTTTACCTTCACACCTCTAATTTCATAATAATTAGACTATGTCCCCTAACTGTTAATTATGCACAAGTGTGAAAAAATTCACTATATAATGCCAAATCAAAGGATAATTTATGCTTCAGTTTTATACATTTATGAAAAATCCAGACATAATTAAAATTTCCTTGTTCCAACACAATTTTCTGAACTTTTTATCTGAGATCTAACGAGGTTATCAACTTCTGCAGCACCTTCCCCAAAGCAAGAGGCTCCACTCCCATAATGCAGTAACATTATTCAAGCTTTTCCAATGAGATGTAACATGGTATCATTTTCACAAGCATTACATTCAACCATAAACATTTTAAAGAAAGGTGTAATCAATCATGTAATACAAGACTATGACTCTTCCAAGGGGTTCTATTAACTCTGCAAGTACTCAGAGTACAGTTTCAGTCAGAAGATCACAGCTTGAATATCCCTATTGCTTTGCTGAGCATTAATTAGATAATTTATTCTAAAAAGTAGTCAATGCATTAATTCATACAGAAGTGGCATTCATAGTAAGTCTGCATTATTGCACATAATATTGCAATAATATGACCTTTTAGCAGGCTTGTTGCTTATGAAAATTTTAAAAAACCTTCTTACTGGACATATTATGTATATTAAAATGTCACTGTTAATTATGGCATATATACCTTGATTCCTAAATTTGATTATTCTGAAAATAATCACTGAAAACATTCTCTGTAGTGACACAGCCTTGAAAAATGTGTTATTTACAAAAGCAGGCATGAACAAACTTCACAGAGAGACAAAATATTTGACTTTTCTTTGCAGAAAGAGATTGAGAGACAGTAAGACAGAGGCAAAACCTTAGATGCAAAATGTACAGAAACAAGTGAGGATACTTCACTATTTTAACAACATAAATAAAACCAGGAAAGTGTTAAGGATAAAAGCTGGGTTATTTATCCAAGGGACAGGACAAACTGCCTTCCAATTTGTAACTACTTTCCAAGTACTATTGTACCAATGGTAGTCAGAAGAGTGTAGCAGTTTTTTGACTGTTTCGCTAGAGGGCTCTTTAACTTTGAACAAAACCTCAATTTTTACAACCCAGGAGATGACCTGGAAGTTAATGAATGAATTCAAAGTGTGGAATACTGAGAAACACATGAAGCTGTGTTTGTTCTCATGTTTTGTGACTGAAAAATAGAGATTACTGATACAGCAGTGATCCGTTGTTTGTCTATAAATACTTTAGGACATAGTAGTATTTGCTTCTTTGCTCCAGTTTAGCTTTGATATTGATGTTGCTGCTCAAAATGCATTTTCCTTAGTTAGGTTTGCTTCATTTCTTCAATATACTTTTCTCAAAAATACATTTAGCTAAGCTTCACAATTGCATTTTAGAGCGCATCCAAACCAACTCGGTGAGTTAACAAGAGAACTAACAGCCCAAACATTTCTCTCTTCTCTGCTTTCAGAAAAAGGGAAGATGAGAATCACAACTGGTCAAAGCTGTGGGTGTGATTCACTGCAATGTGCATAAAGGAAACTTCATGGGTGAATTCTGACATCTGCCTATCCAGGTAAACATGAGCACCTAAGATTGCATCAAAAGGAAAAAAAGACTTCATACACACTTCTTTTTACAGAACACCTCCCTGCATTTTCTAGCTGTTTTATTAGCACACTTTTGTGAATTCAGATATCTGAACAGGAGAAACTTGAAATTCCCCTCTTAAGCAAACCACTTTTTCTGTTGAGTTCAGGGATTATGTCTCTAATCCTGTACTGTACTGAAATTCAGTTCACCTTCCCAATAAAGACCCTACTTTCTAAAACTTGAACTCCGCAATTAACACTGTATACTTTTAGACAAATCCTTGAAAATTCAGGTAAGTATTATTTGGTATGACCTACATCTGTTTAAAAAGAACCAAGAAGAAAGAAGAAGGAACTGTTTTCTTGCATTTTGTTCATATTTGCAGAGGACATTTTGTTAGTAATTTAAAAAGAAAGGATTTTAGTCATATACCTCATACATTGTGTGTAAAATAGTTACTGTTCCTTGAGACCAGGGATGGTCAGCCTCATACATGCACCTAGGGAAAAGACAGGCTCATCTGCTAAACTTTCACTTATTTTTAAGAAAGGTGATACTGCCACCCTTCTTTTCTGTGGGGTTATGATTCAACTTTTAAACAGTACATCATTTTTTAAACTCAGATTGGAGATTTTTGCCAAAAAAACCCAGAAGACCCATATCTGCATATGCATAGAAGAAGAAATTCATATTGGTACACTAGCAGACATAAGTGAAAGTTTGCATTTTCTCTCTGCACTTCTCCTTTTTTTTTATTTTCACCTTTAATAAAAAAAAGAATTGTTGTAGCTTTTTACCTGTGATCCTATCACGTTTGGAGAGGGTGCCGTGGACTGTTGCTGCTGTTGATGGTGATGTTGCTGTAGCTGTTGTAGTGGTTGTGGCTGTGGTGTCTGTAGTTTGTTTTCTGACTGTGCCAATGGCTGTATTTGAAATTTACTGTCTGGCTGTTCCTGCTTCACTATCAAATTCTTTCGAAGCTGTTCCACCACTCTTTTCTACCAGATAAACAAAATCATAGACAGAAATGATGACAGTTATTTAGCTGCACATACTAGAAAAAATAATAACACATAAAGATACGTTTATTTAGTGTAAATAAGGAACTGCTCAGAAGCTTAGTGGGATTTCTCTTTTTGGAATTTTAAGTATTGGTGTTATGTAATGGGCAACATGCAAAATGTGCCACAAAGGAGTATTACAGCCCAGCAAGGTGACCTCACTGTTCTTGTAGAAACCCACTGACCAAAATTCAGCCTATTTACAAACCACTGCAAGACCTCACTAACCTATATTTACACGATTGCACATGCTTTGACTCCTTCAAACACACACCACTCCTGAACAGTGTCAAAAAAGAACTTTGGGTTGAAGCCTCCCAGCTGACTTCAAGGCAATAGGCATGTCATTTTGTACCAGGTATTGAAACTGAGTGAGAGACAAACAATTTGAGTGCAAAGTGGGGATCAGAAAGGGCATGGATGCATGGTCCTTCTGTTCAGTATTATTGTCACCTGAAAAAGAATCAGAGAGAGCTACCTACATGGGAAGAAAATGGCACAGATCTATTTCTCCCAGCTTAAGGGCTTCCTATTACATTTTAGCTTCCACCAAAGTTTGAAATTATTTTTAAAAGAGGTTTCTTCTCCTGGTAGCCATTGTGCATCTTTAGACAGTAACAGGATTTAAGAGCAGGTGAGGTGACTTGCAGCATAAGATTTATGTTATCTGCATGGATAATAAGGGCTCACAATTTATGTTCATATTATATTTTAGTGTGGGCAACAGTGAAAACACTGTTAGACCTTTTTTATCCGCTGCAGGCATGATCAAAAATGGACATTTTTACCTATACTCTAACCACCCCCAAATTTGGACAGCTTTAAAAAGATTTAGCTATATACCTAAGCCCCCTTGATCAAGAGTATATGTACACTCTCAAGCAATTATACAACAAGGCTGTCTTTGGAAGAGGAGGACAATGAAGTCAACAGGCATGGGACAGGCTGAACAAAGAAAGCTCTGGTGGAAACAAGAATGGTCAGGAAACCTCTACCAGAGCCAGGTGTTGACAGTGGGTTGCCCCAAGAAGTTGCACTTACATGGAAAAGAAAGTTAAAAATAACACAACCATTTTGACAATACCAAATGCTTTTTTTTTTTTTTTTTTTAAGCATTAGTATTCAGACACAGTACTAAACATAGAGATGAAGAAAAAAAACCTGAAAAATCCAGCTATTTACTACAACTGAAAAACTACTTTTTCTCAAATTTCATTCACACATGGTTATGAAATTCTGAGCAAACAAAATATCTGTTTTCTTCATTTTGTGGATATACAGTAGACTTATGATTTTAAGTATCTTGCTCATGATGAGCTAAAACAGCACGATGCCTCACACAATGAGTGTGTACCTCTAGCCCAGAAGAAGATAACAAAAATGGCAGGTTCCCAAATTGGCAGATTTGAAGACTGGAACTTTAAAAAGCCAAATAAAAACCACATGCAACAAACACTCCCATCCCTGTTTCATAATGTTGAAATGTGTGAGCTCACATGATTGACCTTTTAGCAAAAAACTGAATTCAGTGACTTGAAGGTACTGTTTAAGGACTGCCTGGCTTCAACAAAACCCACAGCCCTGGCTGAGGATGCCTGCTCAGCTCTGACAAGAGAAACACAGGCCCAACCTCGCTGAAAACTCAAGGAGTTTCAGCTAAAAGCTGTCAAAGCCTAAAAGCTAAAAGCTTTCAAAGCGTAAAGGCTGTAAACGGTTCGCTCCCTTCTGAAACAAGGATAAAATAACAGAAGTGTAGAAGGCATTTCCCTAATTCAGGTATTTCACATAGTTTTAAATGTCCTCTGTCCATCAGCTTGCTCCAATACATAATAACTGAACAATCATTTAAAATTGCTTTCTGAAAAGATCAACCATGTTAACATGCAAATCAAAGTGTGGTATCAGCAAGCAGATACAAGAGCTGAAAACACATTTTCAGAGAGTAACCCAAGGAGAAGACAGCAAAGTAGGAGAGGAAATAATGCAATGTACTTATAGAATACCTGCCAAAAAATGGACTGCAGATACACTGCACAGGAGGCTAAAGAATTACCATACCCATCATGAACAGGAAGGGAGTTTTTGTCATCCACAGCTGCCAGTATGAAATTCAGGGATAATGATGCTCTTCTACTGACTCCCTGACTGGAGGAAATCAGCAGCAATGGCCCAAGAATGAATTTCCATCTTGCTCTTTACAATGGGAGGAACATTAGTGAAAGGATCAAAAAAAAAAAAAGAGAGAGGGAGAGGCAGGCTGAGGGCTCCTCTGCCATACTGCTACAGCAGGACAAGAGCCAGTGAGGAGAGCAGGAGCCAGGTGAGTCACATGGCATTCACACACTGCCTGTTCCATCCCCGGGCGTGAACCACGGCCTGCAGAGATGGGGTAAAACAGGACCGAAGCACAATTTGTATTAGTGCCTTGTGCAAAAACTGAGGCTCAGCATATTTGGCACAAGATGGATAACGTGAGTGGAAAAGCGCCGTTGCTCTGGAAGTCTACGCTAGCCTGTTGGAGGCTGCTGAGAGCTGCCTGGCAGCAGCATATCCTGCCATGCATATCCATTATGCAGATATTAAATTGGAAGAAACATCTAATGCTTTTAAGATTCAGAGAGTAAAACTGAAGCTTGCACTGCATGCCAATTGCTTACGCAGTTTAATAAGCTTCTTCTACCAACTGTCAGTAAAAATACCACATTGAAAGTACTGAAATCATTTTACTATCTGCAAGACTGTTGGGATTATCTGTTTGCTCGTAATTATCAAGAGAGACGCTCTGAACAACATATTTCAAAGTCCATAGCTGAATTAGCAAAACCAGATGAGTTTCTCAGGGTTGCACCAACGCAGGAATACAGAGCATATCTTTCATTTTCAGCGCTCCCCTCTGCGTCCCCCTCTGCACGGCTCAGCCCACGCTGCTGCTCTGACTCGGCACGCAGCGCACGGCTCCTCTGGCATCCTGCTGGAAGTGCTGCTCTGCAGCCACACAAGCGCCCGGCACGTGTCTGTCTGCAGCAACCTTAGCAGAGCCTCCTTCGGCAGGGAATTAAACGGGAGGGTGCTCTGAAAGGAACTCTTGTTTACTGTCAGACTTCATTAACACTGTGCTTTAAAATTGTTCCTCAGTTATTTGACTGTTCTTAATCAATTTTAAAGACAGTTTGTGCTGCAGAAAGTACAGTCTGTACAGAATTCTTAAGAAATATTCCTAATTCTTTAAATGTAACCATTGCCATTTTTCCTTTCCACTCATATTTAAGAATATTTAATTTAATTCTTAATGACTACTACAACATTTTAAACTGAGATTAACTCAATCACAAACACCATCATGCACACAACATGAGTATTCTGCATGTCTTAAGGCTCTAGTTCTCATATTCCTAGAAGAGTTTCTTTTCCTGCCATAATACGAATGTATGAAAAGCATTTGTCTTTCAAGTTTACTGAACCTTCCTCAAAACTGAATGCCAATCCTCTCTTTACATCCATGATGTGAAAGAATTTAATAATCTCATCCATTCTTCTGAACTGTATTCTACCCAAAAAGGAACTGCCAGGCCTATGCACTGGTTACTATCAGACTACTTCCAAACCCATTTGTCGAACGGTGCCCCCGTAAGCACACTACATCATCTCAGAGCTCTTGCTGTCTTGACATCTTTATCGCTAATCTCATCAGGAACCGTTCACACCACTGAGTTCAGAGCCCGAGACATCTTATATGACCCTTCCTTAAAGTTAATAATTGCAATCAATATTGTGACATTTTGCTATACCACTTCCTCATTCATGCCACAGGCCAGATCCTAACACAGCATTGGAAGATTATTTTGGTTTGATTAAGCGGAAAATAGATCATCTTGATCGTGTATCTGTGCCAAAAGACATCTCTGTGCTCATAAAAAAACTAGCATGAATATGTTGTTATAGGATAAGCAAAGTACTTGGAGCAAACTTAAAACTAAGTATGGTTTAAGGTTTTTATCCTTATTAGCTAAGCATTATTTCCATTTTAATCAGTAAATCAAGCAAAAAATAGTTCTCTGAGTACATCTCTCTTTTAAATACTAGATCCCTGGTTGTATTTGGTGACACATTTTCCTCTTTTTTCAGGAAACATGTTCAGAAAAACATCCATATCTAAAGAAAGGCCTGCTTTTAAACGTCAAAAATCAATAAAAATTAAACTATAAAGATATTTTTAAAATGAGAGAGTAAGCTAGCATACTAAATACCCTCGCAATGCACACATTTCATATCACAAAACCAAAGCTGATGTGGTTTGAGCTGCTCAGCTGCCTGCCAGTGACATGCTTTCCTGCTCCCTCGATCTCAGGAAGTCAGCTATTATGGATCCTCTGTTACCTTGGCCCTCCAATGACCAAGATGTTCTCTGGGATATAAAAGCTGCCTACTGCTGTGAGTGAAATGGTTAAGAGGAAGTACTGATTTCAAGTATGCTCCAGCTTGGAAGTGGGGAGGATGGAGGGAATTTCACTACTATGTAATCTTCCTTTCCAGCCTCCCTTCTCTCTCTTTGTCAGTCCTATCCCCAGTCACTACCCAAAGAGAAAGATACCAGAACTTCCATGGCAGAAAGAACCTAAAGATTTTGGAGATCTGGTACAATTAGTCTTTAACCTCCAAAGAGGGTGCATTTTGGGAATGGAATTTGGGAATGGAAAGATTACAAGCAAGGAGAGTAATTGTACACTCATCTACTGCTTTAAGATGGTATCTAAAATTTAAAATAGTGAAATTCAATTATAGAAATTGATGACGCAGAATCTACACTAGTAGGTTCCTGTTTGTATGAGATTCTTGATTCTTGTTTTGTTTCTCTTGATTTGTTTTGTACAAAAACCCTTTTGTACAAACCAGCTTGATTTAAATTTCATTGAAAGAATGATCTAAGGACTACAGAAATATTTACAGCTATTTCTGTGGTTATCCTGTATTTTTATGGAATTCTGCACTTGTGACTGTGCTTCACTTACAGCCAGATCTTTTTACCAACTAAATCTAAACCAACTAAATTAGAAAGAATTTTATTTCCAGAAAAAAAGAGTAATACAATTTCCTACTTCTTAGAGGTGATCAAAATGGCACCTATACCTTTCAGTCAGAAAAGGCTCCCCCTGAGGCAGAGGTGCTTGAATGCTGAACAGAAATGTAGCAGTGGGACTGGGAGGCTACTTCCACCTCATACTCGAATGCCTTACTGGACATCATTCTGAAATGTGCACTGTTTCTTTTTATAGCTGAAAAACCTGTATTTTTTTAGAGCTTTAGTTAAAATACATGAGTATCTAACCTTACCCAGTCAATGGCTACATTACCAACACTCCAGTAAGTGTCCCAAAGAGCATGTGCTGCATTCAGCCCACAGAAAACACAGCTAAAAGCAGCACAAAGACACGAGGACTTCTGCATGTCTAAAAGAGATTGCAGAGCATGTGAGGGCAACTGAATGCTTCTCCTGCCTCTGCCATGATGGTCCTGTGGGATGAATTACACTTAGAATACTGATGAGCACTAGAGATGAACCACTTAGTTTTGGAACCCCCCCCCCCAAATTAATGAGTTTGCTTTACAGTCTTAATATCTTTAATACAATTTCTGACTATAGCGTCTGGTACCTTGTGTAAAATGGAATTTACATAAAACTTAATTCCATAAAAATCTACTTTACTGTTACGTCAGATAAATATTATTAGATAGCATTGGCATGATGTGAAAAGTATTTCTTTCATTAAAAAATGCTTGTAGACTTATCACAATTATATTTTAAATTAATTCCTACAGGTGTGATTCTGAAACAAACACACAGGTCAGACATGAACATACATATCTTGAAAGAGATGCTGAGTATTTCCTTTATGACAGAGAAACACAACTTAAAGCTGCTAGAAATCATTCAGAAGTGGATTATGACAGTTCTGAAAATAATGTTCATTCCTCCATTCTTAACAGGGGAGAATGCTTAATTTTTTTTAAATTAAAAAACACAGCTAGAATTATAAATTAAAATTGTCAAAGCTAGCTGCTGTGCTAGTCTGCTTTATGTGACTTCTTGATTGCTTTATTTTCAGTACTGTGTCTTTTACCATTTGCAGCACAAGACCAATTAATTTTTGGAAGGGAATGCTGTACCATGAAATGCCTTATGCATCACTGTCTTCTTGTTTTAGAATATTTACTCTTGCACAAAGCAGAGTACAGAGAATGAACTAGTACAGGCAGCACACATACAATGTTTTCCTGCAGCTTACATATTAACTAAGTGTAATATCTAGCTTCTTACCCCAGCACTTACAGCTTCTTACTCACAGCACTTACTTACCAGAAAGAAATTTGCAAGAACAGAAACAATAATTAAACAATGAAGCAATTAATGAATAGGGAATTAAGTGTGTGACGATAGGCAAAACAGAACAGGAAAAAGAGTTAGGTGCAGTACTTTGAATGTAATTAAGGAATAACGAAATTAAAGGAATGAAATTTTTTTTTTTAATTTGGCAAGGTTTGACAAAGTTTGTCTTGCTTTAGGTTTTTCTCCTTTACAGAAATACTTTGAAGTACAAATACAAACTGGTAAAAGGATATGGGGACAAGCTCAACATGAAAACACTGAAGAAATTAAAGAATTAAACTGCTGACTACACCGGAAAAGGTGCTCATTTTAATTTATCTTACCCATCTTATTGTTCTACCCCCATTTGTCTGTTTCATGGAGAAAAAAAAACATTCTTAAGGGAAAAAATAAAAAAGCCATCTAAACATAGTTTCAGAAATGAAACAAGAGTTTTGTACTTCAATGTAAAAAATAGTCTGTATGATCTCCAACTGAACCTAGTTTACTAGAAGCATGTAATGTGGTCTTGTAGACTGAAGCCTGCAATATAAAATTTCAGAACAAAAAATACTGTGGATTGTTATTCTTATGCAGGAGAACACACAGGAACAGCTACCCCCATGGGAAAGCCATTTGCATCTATACACAGTAGCTGTTTACTAAAGCTAAAGAGCTCTGCCAGGACAGTCCCACTGTTTCTCTTCTCCTACCTGTGATTTACCTCATAACATGACATCCTTTAAACTGAATTTGTCTGCATTAAGTAAGCAAAGTAGAGCAATTTAAATAAGTAAACTTATTTCATGTTTTAGAAACAAACAACCTAAAGAGAAGTATACTTTTTAATCTGGTAACTCCTCATATTTTGAATAACTCAAACGGAAAGGATAGTCATAAAGTAATTTTACAACATACTACTGCACATTTTAATGTGCACAGTATCACAGTCCTTGACTAAAATTTAGTCAGCTTCGGTAGGGTTCTTGTGCATCCTACAGCTATTCTCATGACTGAATCACACCTCCCCTCTTCCTCACGAAAGGAAACATACACAGTTCATGCTCATGTGCCTCATGCATGATCAGAAATATCAAGCAAGATGACTAGTTTTACTAAACCACAGAACAGAAATGCATTCTTTTGTGAACAGAAAGATCTGGATCCTCAAACTCTACCATACAACCCCCTATTGATAACTCTGATTTTGGTAACAGCATTTAATATTTCCTTTCCACAGATGCTCTACAAATGTCACAAACTAACACCAGTATTTTCCCTGTTGTCAATTAAATACCGTTCAGTGCCAATTCAATTAAAACCTATCACTAATAACATCACAATTCACTGGTGATTTCTACTTCATAAGCGGAATGAGTTATTAGAGCAAAAAGTCAACTTTCATCCCACTCAAATGATAGATTTTTCTCTTCTTCCCAGTAATTTGAACAGTATATCAAATACAGGTGTCCTGTTCAGCTAAACATACCTGCTGTCCTATTCTCTTTAGTTAACCAAGGACAATCAAAACAAAGAAAAATGCCTGCTTCACAGAGAAGACATCAAATTAAATCACTGCAGAAGTTCCAAATTGCTGGCCTTCAATTTTATCAAGGTTTGTGGATCAGATGGCAGCGGCTCTCTGAAAAACAAAGCCATGGGTCTTCCTTGCCCTCCCAATTTAAATGGTATGGGGAGAGGAACTGTGTTTATCTTGGCACAAAAGGTGCATCACTAACGATGGCTAAAACTACTCAACAACTGAAGATTTACTGAACTACCACTGCTCTTAAATCAAAACACCCAAGAACAGGCATTTTCCCAAAAGAATGGAAAGCTACCTTTTCCTTGAGGGATGCAGAGGTACTGGAGACAGTTCAAGGAAGACCACAACCATAATCAAGGATCCAACAAACTATGCTGTGTAATGTGAAGCTTACTGAGGCTCCACATACCCAGTTTACTGAGAGGCAACTATTCTCTGAGTAGAGATATTTATATACAGAAAAGAAATCCAATGACGGGAGCATTTTTAGTTTCTCTGAGAAACATAAAAAGATAGTTCTGTATCTGCAAATTGAAGGTAGACAAATTCAACCTTGAAGTAAGATGCAGATATGGTTAAATGCTGAACCAGCCTAATACGAGAAGTAATGGCCTACCATGGTTTAAAGTCTCTAGAAAAAGGGTATACAACTTTCCAAAAGAAATGCTTAATCTGAGTTTTGGAGCAGACTGTATAGTAAATGTGAGGGGGAGAGGGATCTGGGACTTGGGAAGCCTCTGCTCATTCTTGTCTCTTACGAGGGACAGTGCAAGTGCCATCACTATTCCCAGCACGTTTTTCCAGCACTGAAACTCCAAATAAAGACAGCCTTACTCTTTAGAACATGAACATGTCCAGAGGCACAAACAACCAGATATACTCAAGGTTCTTTTTTCACCTTCTTCTGAAACACAAGATACTGACCACAGGTAGAGAAAAAGACGCTAAGCAAAGCAAGTTTTTCTTCTTCCTTTGATTGCCTTTTATTGTATACCTTCCTTACATATTTAGATTTTTACTGGTTTTAGACATGGAATGGGAAAAAAAGTTCTCCACGTCAGACTTGCTGGGATGTTTTTTCCCTTCCACTGCAATGCAGAATGTGGATTGCCTGCTAGGACTAGCTGGGCAAATTTCCCCTAATCAACCTGCTGACATTGCAAGGGCCTTCAGAATATCTGGCAGCATAATCCAGCACCTGTTGTCTGAAAAACAAAGATGTGGAAGACAAAAATTTAGTATACTTGATACAAACCAAACTTTCCAATTCTCCTTGAATCAAAAGACATCAGACAGGATTACTGGGGTAGAATATAATGGCTTCTAACATGCAGGAAGTAAAATCAGTAATTTCCTTGTCTTTTGGAACTGATGTGAGGTGTCTTCCCTCTACTTCCTAGTTGCAGTTTCATAATTAAAGTTTATCTGTATTCTATTAAAAGAAAAAAAAATAACCCACAACTGCATGCTATAGATGAAAGACAAAAAAACATTTTAAGAACATGATAGTTTTCAACAGACATACACAGTACCTAAATTAATTCACAGGATCAGGCACTAGTATCCAATCTCAATGATGCAAGTAATCTCAAATTTTGTTTAGTTTCTGGAATATAAATCCCAGTAACTGTTCTTGCTTCCACCAGAACTCTTTTCTATGAAAGCTTAATGCCTTGGTATCAGAGCCCTAGGATGGTGCCATCACTGCATCCTACAAGATAATGGTTATGTGATATGCAGACACGAAGAAGGCACAAATGGCACAGAAAGATCTTTCTGACATCAATGGATACTTCACAAGTGAATGGATTTGAGACCTGCTATGTAAGTATGGACAATATCCTGCATGAAAAAAGTACTAATAGAGTCCACATAAGGGAACATAAACATTCCTACCCATAAGTTCATACTACTTCTTAACAGTGTGCCTGCTTGTTCAACAGTTATACTGTCATAATTTTAGACTGTTAAACCTCTGCTCTAGGGTTTATAAAAGATCAGAGCACTTGTCACTCTCAGTGCAGGTAGAGTGAGATAGAGTGGTTGAGCAGTTCATTCTTCTTTCTAATTACACTCCATTAACCTTCCACATGAGAGCTCCCCTGTGCTTTCATAGCAGCAGCACCAACTGGCTGTGTTTGATAAGGCTCGGCAGCATTTGCAAGACCAGCACGTGTAACCGAAGGAGCGGTTCAGCTCGGCAGCCCTCGCGGAAGCTGCTCTGGCGCTCTGGTACTGAGCTGCAGTCAGATTCAGCTGAATTATACACAGATGGACACCGGCCTCACCCTACCCACTTCCCTCACAACTCTACCCCTTGAACTTCAGAGATACATGATCTATCAGAAAGCCAAATGCAGAACTAGGGAATTATTCACAATGGGGAACCCAACAGTTATCGCACTTTCACCTCACTGCAAAGACCTGCCAAGAGAAATGTATTTAGAGCACTAAAGCATGCAGGGCAATAGAAATGAAGTTGTCGTTATATTATAATTAGATCACGTTAGTGTATGCAACCAGAGTACAGAGAAGGAAAATTACTTTGAAATTTAAATATTTTTTAAATGCACTTTCAGTATCTGGGGTTGTTTGTTGTATGTTCTGAAGACCACACTGCTTACAAACAGCATTATATTTCTCTATAACCTTTCTCAACAGTGACCACATAAATGAACAGCTTTTCTAAAAAGACTTCTTCGATTAATGTATTCTATGAGAGTTTTAAACTCAGTGCCAGGAAAGCTATTTTCCATGTGCATGAAGGTAGATTAGCATTTGTGTATACTGAGTAACAGTGTCAGCACATGCTTACACAGATAAAAGGGAAACAAATTTGGAAGGAGGCATTGTAAACAATCTGGAACAGAATCCAAATTATTTAAAAAAAAATGAAACATTACAAAATCTGCACTTCTGAATGACATTTTACACAATCCCTTGAATTTTTTAACTGTTTCAAATTACTTCAAAACATAAAGTGGTATATGGAACTGGTCTATATAAATGAGTGATGGCAATACTCTTTTTGCTATTAGTTCCATTATCCTTTCCCACGCCTCTCCTGTTTTTTAACATATTTTGATACTCGCATATGCATGTATCGCCATAAATAAATATGACTTACTTCTACTGTCGGTTTCCCAACCTTCAGCTAATACTTTGAAATGACTGCTGTTTTCTAAGACTTGGTAAGTTTAAGTGTCTGAAACAAAATCTGTTTGTGCTAAAAGCCAAGCAATGAATCCAGCCCCGTCCATATTCAGAATGGTTCAGGAATTTTATTTCAGAGTTCTGGTGCATGTTTTCAAAGATCCCCTCCAGTACAAAGAGAACAGAGGTGGTTCTTCTCTTATAACAGAAAGGTAAATACTGCTACTGAACCCACCTAAAAGTAACCTGAAGAGACTTGGTTTACAAGGGTGATCATTAAAGACTGTTAGACCCACCTTCTACATCTATAATAAATTTTGGAGCTCCGTTCTCCAATTTTCTTAAATTTAGTCTAAAGATGCCAATTCAGTCTTTAATGCAATTTAACTTGTGCCATCTAAGCCTGTAATATACAACAGAAATTCAGAATTCGTGGATGTGATCAACCACAGTGAATCTAAAACTGTCAGGCTACTGAGGTTGCTTCAGGAAAGCTGAATAGACAGAGGACAGTTCTTATGTCCAAGACACACTTGCTCAAAGTGTGATCACAAGTATCTTTTTAACAACAATTTTTTGGAAGAATAATGAATGATCTTGTTGGGATACATTTGATATCAACAAAGTGCAAGATTAATTCTGTTGAATATAATTTCTCTACTAAAGATCACTCTTAAACCTAATAAATTTGAAACAAACATAATTAGGACATGGAAGAAATTTAACTACAGTATCCCTATCTTCTGTTCTGTAAAAATTTATCCGCAGTGCTTCAATGCTATAATGCAATGAAATCTTGTTTGAGCTAGGATTAAAATTGGTCAGACTAGGATAGCAGTGAAGGAAAGCAGAACAACATTTCTGTGCCACACTTAGCTCTTATTTCTGTAAAAAAGATTTTTACACACGAATTGTACCCAGTACCTCTAACTTGCTCTCATACTTTTTGAAGTGTGTACTAGAATCATGACTTAAAGCACCAAAATTCCTGGCTGTAAGCATCTAGTGTTGAAACTGCTTTCAGAATAAAGTATTGCAGAAGTGCTTCCACTTCCTGGAGCAGTCAGCCATAGCTGCTAACCCAACCTGGAATACTGTTTTCTGGCAAGAGGGCTATACTCACCTCTGAAGAATACAACATTACAGCTGATGGAGACTTTTTAAACTAATCACCTGAGAAATGTACCTCTTCAGAACTTTTTGGTAATGTTTGTTATTTTCCCAACTCCGCTTGCAAAATATTTCAAAAGGAACTATTTTGCTCTACACTGTCTTATTATTCTCTTTGTACAGAAGACCTCTCAAAAATAAACCAAGTACCTTCCTTTTATATTACGTCAGTGGAGAAGATTTCTTGAGCATTTGGGGGGCTCATGAGGTGGGTAAATAGATCTTTTAACCCAGCATGAAGAGGTAAGAAAGAGAAAGTAAGCTCTCCTGTAATTCCTCTTTATGCAATTCTCAACAATATATGTGGTTTTAGGGAAGATCAATATTTCTTCTGTGCCACTTCAGGCCCATATTAGATTTAAAAGGCAAATAAGCTTTTTTTTTAAAAAAAAAAAAGATTAAACAAAAACATTAAACATATTTTCATCACATAATGAAGTGCAAGATCTTTTTCACACCATATGTTTGACTTGCTACTTACTGCAGAGAACATGCAATGTATAACCGGGTAAACACATTTCATTCTACAAACTGGTCTGATGAGCTAAACCTGCACTAGGAGGTATCAGACAGACTTAATGAAACCCAGAAGCATTATTTCATTGACATTCACTCAGCATTTCTTGCTTGACAATTCAGCTGTGAATCTGTTTGGAAGCGTTAGCTCAAAACCCACGGACTTTTAAGAAACAGCATCACTGGGTCTCTCTCATGTTTCTCTAAAGACACCTATCACATCTGTCTCTAATAACTGTAAATCACAAAACAGTAGTTTTCCTCCATGTGGTTTCACACAGATGGATTTTTTTTTAAAGGAATCACATGTTGCACTGTTGAGAAGGACTGAAAGATTACAGAAACCTAGCAACTGAAGCACAGGTTGTTACAGCAAGCCATCTTGCTTTGTATCCTCAGGTCTGGTACCTGTACTCATACTGGGATCTCAGGCTCTATTATTAACCCAGAAAACTACCTTAAAGCTGCGCTGTCTTTGCAACAAGAGTTTAATTAAAGTTTTATACATGTAATGTTTACCCTTTTAAACTCCTGTTCATAAAAATAAGCCCCCACATAACCCTCTTTCTCAGATAACCTCCACAAAATGAGGAGCCAAAAGGAGCTTCAATATTAGGGAGCAGGTTCTGTGGGATCTGAGGTTGAGGGGCTTTTAGGTAAAAGAAACAACTGAGAAAACATGTTCCCACACACTACCTCGGAAAAAACTAAGTTGATGCTGAAAATGCAGGGCTGTTTTGGGGAAACAAGCTTCAGGGTTTGTTTTCTAACAAATACAACAGGGCACATATTCAAGAAAATAAAGCATAATTATTTGTTTCTTTTGGTAAAACTATCCTCTATTGTAATTCATCTGGAGTTGAGACAGGATGTAAGCAGAGGAAAGAGGCTTTTAAAAGATCTATCCTACACATGCACACTAAATACATGCAAGCGCATGTAAGTAAATAGTGACCTAACTTTACTTAGAAAAAAGAAACACCATGACCGAAAGCTGAGAAAATATCAACCAACTGTAACAGAAATCTCAATGTGTAATACATGCTGCAGAAATTTTTAAAAAAGCCCAACCAAACAAAAAAACCCCAACCCATTAAAATGAAAACAGAAATACTTGACTTTGCACTATATAGCCAGTATTAATTATGAGCCCAGTAGGACTTTCATGGCAATTGTTTGGAGGATCATATAAATATGTTTGTGCTCAGTTGTTTAGAGCATGGTGCTAATAATGCCAAGGTCACGGGTTCGATCCCCATATGGATCATTCACTTAGGAGCTGGTCTCAATGATCTTTCTGGGTCCCTTCCAACTCAGGCTATTCTGTGATTCTATACCAAAATCACAGTAAATCCAAAACACATCTTTCAGTTTGCACAGGAAGACAGTCAAGCTGTCACTGATTGCAAGGAAGCTCAGAAGAAAACAAAAGAACAATATCGAAAAACAAAATCAGGAAACAACAGAAAAGAGTAAGAAAAAACAGGTTTGCACAAGCAAAGAGCACTCACAGACAATGTAAAGTTGAATTGAAAAGTAGTGAAGTCAGACAAGCAAAAATTAGTCCTTTTTCACTGCCGGGGAGGGCATGTAGAAGAAAGCATTACATTTTATCAGAATGACTTGAAAAAAAGGGCACACTTCAGTCATACAAATCCCTTTTAAAGTCCCTTCACACTGATATGTCAGGCCTATGCCCAGGGGGAAGTCTGAGGTGACACAAGTAGTAGTGCAGGGAATACTTTGAGATTTTTTTCAATGTATTTTCACTGAAGAAAAAAAGTCCATATTTCATGTATATTTCATATATACATAAGCAAGAACTGAGCAGTAAACTATGCTTGATTTAACCCCAGAGACCCACATTCTTAATGGTTTTTCCTATTTTGCTTCCTTGAATTTAGGTTGTATGATTAGCACACAATGCTCTGTAGGACGAAAATCAAGTTTGCAAAGATCTTTTGAAATATTTAACATATACTAGTTCTATGTAAACAGTAATAATAATTCAGAGGCCTTTTCATACTCTGCGTTTCAAATGTATTTATTTTGAGCTAGACAAATAATGCAGGATTGTAGCACTCTGCCTCCACATTTCTCATATTCCTCTTCCAATTTAGCAGAGCAATGACGAAAGAGGGGGTTTTGCTCCAAGCCTTTAACTCTTGCAGCACAGATTCGCATACTGTGTAGTTCTCTGAACTAGAGGATTCATCTTTTGCACAGGGGCAGAAACTCATTTCCTTAATCAATTTAGAGAAGATCAGAAGCCTGCCCAGTGACCCACATTGCTCGACAAACTGCACCAGCAGTAGAGGCTATAGAGGCAGCTGCTTTCAGGCCAGCAACAGCATGCTCAGCATGAACAGACTGTACTAAGATTTTTCTCCCACACACAAAACCAAACTGTTCCTGTGCCCCCTTTGTGCTGATGGAGCCTGTCTCTCAGTCGATGAGCAAGTCACTATTTAGAAAATTATTTCTCAACCTATTTTGGAAATCCACAATCATGTACAATTGGCAGCACTGGTGAGTATTCAGCAGCGATTTCAAAGGCTCTTTGTCCTGGGGAGGAGACAGGACCATTCACCAGCATGCCGGCAGAACTGCTGAGTACACAGCTGGAGCGTACGTGGGGGAAGGGAAGCCGTGTGTGATTCTGCAATTACATCTGTCAAATGCATACAGATTTGAAGAATGATCATTTGGCATTTCTACTATTTTGCAAGTGAAAACTTTCAACACATTTGCCAGAAGTATTTGGCTGATTTTTCTTGTAAGAGGGTAGAAGATCAGTGCAGAGAAACATTAAACCACATGGACATGGTACATAATTGGTTCTTTCAGCCCCTCACAGTGCAAATGATTTGCAGTAACATGCTCTGATCTCCTTACTAGTTAACAGTCCAGTCCAAGACAAATACATTAAGAAAAGACAGAGGAAAAAGCTGTGGACAAGATTAACCACACAAGCTTGGTTTTTTCACGATGCTCACATTTTTTTCTAATGCCCAGCTGCTAGATATTCAAGAGAAAACAGTGTGTACTGTAACAACTGCTACAACAGGCCACAGGAGCACACGTCCAGTAAGAACCCTTTCTGTTTGGATCTTCACAGGGCTCTCACTTGTACTACAAAAAATGTCACTTTGATGCCCTGTTTGCATTCCATTTTCAACAACAATGAGGAGGATGGAGGTCTCTGGTTTCTATGACAACCCAGATGGGCCACAATACAAGATACTTACAAATGTTCAACTGCGGGGATGCCAGATCAAATTAAGCTAGAGTTTACATTACTTCATAGAAACTAAAATAAAAGAAAAAACCCAAACAAAACATCAATGTCAAAGGAAGGATGACATTTTCTTGGTACATTCCAAAAGATTTCTGAAAGAAGGTGGTAAAGAAAGGAAGGATTTTTCCCTATGAAAATAAATAATATTGTCAACACAAGCAAATTGAAACCCTCATTTACATGAGTAAATGTTTTCATTAAAACTAGACTGCTGGAAAATTACCATCAGACATTAAAAGCAAAAAACAGATCCCAAAACATGATTTTATCAATTTACTTAATTCATTATGAACTGGCAAATTTGCAATCCGTGTTTTCGTAGGGTTAATGCCACAACTTGCATTTTGTGATATGGTTCACGTTTTTATTGTTTACCCTGATCTGGTTTTTCGTGACATTTTGCAAAAGATATTCAGATGTAGAAAATATCCCATATTTTACTTCAGGAAATTAAATTAGTAACAGTCAATTATTTTAGTTAACATTAACAAAACTACAAAAACATTTAATATGTGCTCTTAGTAATTTAACTGGCCTGTTGTTACACAGGTGAGGTGACCTTACTTCTCAAAGGCATTGATTAACTCAATGTCCTGGGAAGGCAACTAAAATAGGCCAGCCAGTTTAGGCAACAAGAGTAAAATGCCTTCTGAAGAAACACCTGTAAAAGCTTTTTATAAGATTTTCAGATGTGACATATACAGGTATGGTTCCCAAAACAAACCAAGTTAAGGAATTTCTTAATAAATGTGTATTTTTGGGCACATTATTTTGAAAAATCTTCTGCTACAAGTTAAGGTATTGTCTTTGTATTTAGTCACTGTCCTATTTCAAGTTACTCTCCATTCTCTCTTCCAGCTTAATATTAATGGCAGTCAGTAACACTCATTCAATATGTGATAGCCAGCAAGGCTTATATTACAGCAGATAACCATAGACTTTTAGAGGCTTATATTCTTTGGGGAAAGGAGAGGGAAGAGCAAAAGGCTTAACAGCTGTGCCTAGTCAAAATAATCCAAAATTAGAGGGACTGTAACATTTAAAATTGGAACAGAGAACCTTAAAATCTGGGTCTGTGCAGCTGTTGTAACACTTTATTTAAAACTGCAGACACTCTCTCTTCATAAATCGTTCCCCTCTGCAGCACTGCTCCCCAGTACTATTTACAGAAGGACTCCAGTCTGGTTTGCAAGTGCCACCTCATCACTCGGGAGCGCCCGGCGCTGCCAGCTGAGAACAACCAGCCCTCACACGGGCCGGCCGAGCCTGCTGGTGCCTGAGCTTCTCCTCCTGTTCAACACCCGGGCTAGGACCCCGGGATCACGGAGCTAGAGAACGTGCCCAGGGTGGGCTCTGAGACACCCAGGTTAGCACCTGCCCATCACCGGCTCCTCAGCAATCCCCTTCCACCCTAACCCTTCCCGCTCCCAGCCGTGTCCCCTGAAAGCAGGACGGCCTGACGCTCCAAGGGCTCTCCCTGTCGCTGAGAGGAGCACGGCTGGCACGTGGCATGGCAGGCTGAGGCTGAAGAAAAGCTGCCTGCTCTGCTGTGTTCCCGACTCGTGCAATGGCAAGCGGAGCCAGGGAGACACACTGCGGTGATGCTAACAGCATTTCAGGAAACAGTGATTCAGGGACTTGCAAGGAGCTCCTGCAGAATGACCAGAGTGCCTCAGTACTGCAGGGTGAAGAAGTGAGGGCTGCAATTACACATCTATTATAAAAATTAAAATACCTGACAACTCTACATATCTAGTGGGAATTAGCTGCAAATGACACATTAGGATACAGAAATGTGACTAAGGACACGGAGAGGCTTGGTTAGCCTTAAACTTGGACTACGCTGCCTAAACTTCAGCTGGAGCTGTGCTCCCACATCATATATAACTGCTACCTGTGTTTCACATAGAAAGCGAGAGACAAGGAACAGCATAATGAAAACGTGAATTTCTAAAGTGCTAGTGCTTACTAAAATTTTAACAGTTTAAGAGGAAGAGCAAAATGGACTGGAAATAAGTAGGAAGGAGCTGTAAGTTGTAAGGGGTGGTAATGTTGCAGTGAAAAAGCTGCTTGATGTCATACAGTTGAAGTTACTTAAATCACAATTTAGTGTAAGTATCAAGAGACTGGGACAAATAACCAGGTGAGTGGGTTCCTCTCACAAAGTCTACACACACTGCACACATTTCAAAGCACTACATTCCACTCTGCAGTGATAGTGCACAGATTAAAGTTGTGTTTGCAAGTTGCACAGCACCTGCTATTGCACTGGGTTATCCAACTATAAATTTCACACAAGCACAACAGCATAACTGACTAATAACCCCTATAAGGAATTTGTACCTAGGATGGTATTCAACTCTTCCAATACTGTAATTAAAAAATAAATAATCTCTAGCACCATCAACAGCACAAACATACTGAGTAAGTAATGCTCACCATGTGCCATCTTCACAAATTCCAGACAGTTTAGACTACTTTACACACCCAAATACTTTTGCTGCTGTATTTTCTTTAAAAATAAATTAGAGTACTAAACACTTCTGCCTATTGTTTTCTGCTTTTGTACTTTTTCCCAAATCTACTCCATTATACAATGTATGTGTACACTAAAAATAATCTCCAAAACTTTCCTCTACAAATGTTTCTGTATTAATTTTCAATTAATTAGGGTCGGAATGATATTCAGAGTAAGAAATCTGAATAGTGAAATTCTGTCAGTAAAAAGCAAGCACTGAAAATAAACTCATGCTGTTCAAACTAGTGGCTGCTCCATGCATCTCGAAGAACTTGCACTTCAGGATGTTTGCACTGTAACACTAAAAATTTACTTTAACAGAACATGGAAGTTAGTAGCAGAAACTCTGACATCTTCAAGACCTGGTCTTCAAAGAAATTACTTATTTAATGCACAAGTAGGTCCTTCATATTAACCCCATCCCTCCATCAATAAAAAACAACAAAAAAAAGTACTAAGTTTTGCATTTTTTTAAAATGAGCTGAAACTGCTACAGAACAAAATACTCCAAAACCTCACAACTTTACCTTAGAGAGAATTAAAAATAATGGATACTGCAAAAAACCAAACCAAACTAAAACAACCCAAAAATAAACAAGAGGCATCTCTTCTACTGCACTTTTTCTCGTGGCCAAACGACCACAAGGGCTAACAAATCATCTAGTTGTTAATTCTGTTTCAGAAAACTTTCTTCTTGGAAGATACTGAGAAAATTCCAGTTGCAACGGGGTTTCGACCTCCACTTTCCAAAATGGTAACAAACCAGAGAAACGAGAAGCTTACAACCAGTTACACACGTCATTAAAAAGGCGCAGGCTCGAGGCGCTCACACGCAGCCCTCGGGGTGTCCCGAAGCGCCGAGGCGCAGAAGCTCCGTCCCGCCCAGGCGGGAGGCTCCGCGGGCGCCGGAGCCGGGAGGGCACGGCCGCCATCTAGCGGGGACGGCGCCCGCGGCCGCTCCGCCTTCCCTCCCTCCCTCGGCTCTCAGCAGGCACCAGCGAGATGAAACTTTGCAGCAACATAAAAGGCACACCGCCACTGTTGAACTTCAATTTCCACGAGGCTTTTCCGGTCTCAAACCACACCTAAATCTGTCTGCAGTGAAACTGAAGCACTACTGTTACGCTGTAAAGTTTTCATTCACGCTCATCTCCTAACAAAACTGTTCTGGATTTAACTCCACAGTCAGCACTAAACCTCTCTTGTGTGACATTATTTACTCCTAATGCACATTATGGCGTTTGCATAGGCTCTAACAGAAGAGCGAACAAGACTTTAGAGACTTCCACTGCCAATCCCACTCCAGCTGCTGTGCACTGCTCCAGTGGTTCATGGCAGCTGGAAAAAGCCAGTGGGAGGAACAGCCCAGGCACCTCACCAAGACATGGGCCCCTTCTCCTAGATGTGGCACAGCTGGCACATGAGCTTGGGCACTGCTCACTGCCAGGCACAACCAAAGCTGAACTTTACATCCACTCTCAGACTTATCCACCCTCGTGGCGAATGGAGGTGTGGCCAAGGAGGTGTCCAGCAAAAGGCTTTCAGGCTCCTCCAACTTAGAGCAAAGGCTGGTCCAGTTTCATCTGTCCTCAAATGAGAAGAACATAACCAAAACAAACACACAAACATATATAAGAAATATGAATAAATTAATATTACAAGAAATCCGGCTCTGCATTTCTGTGAGTTATGGCAACGTATGATTTACAAAATCACTGGATATTCTGAGTTGGAAGGGACCCACAAGGATCATTGAGTCCAACTTTTAAGTGAATGGCCCATACAGGGATCAGCCCTGCAACCCCAGCATTATTGGCTCTCTGCTCTAACCTGCATTTGAGGATGGATGCCTGATGTATGCCAAATTGCTCGAAAACAAATATTAATTTCCTCACGCTCCTAACAGCAATCTGCCCGGCCACACCCATGCACACTCAAAAGCAGCAGACACCTCTACTGCTGGCCTGACAGCCAGGACTCTAACAAGCACCGCTCAGAGATGGGTGCCAGTGCCTGTTGTCCAACAGGTGCTCCAGGCCTCTCTAGCATCACACATTTTAATGTTTCAGATCTCAAGTGAATAAGTCCCCTCAACATTTTGCTTTGCAAAGCCGCAAAGCAGAAGTTGAGAAAAAGGTTGATCTACAAAATACATGGCCTTAAGGAAGGTGTATTGAACTCTAAGGCAAGGAATGCTCACTCACTGCTATTTGTGTTTCTGTTCAGTTCTAACATTTTATTATTGAACATGGACACAAACTATTCAATCTGTAAGGGTGACAATTTCTTTTTTTTTTGCCGTATAAATGAATTAGCATAGATTGCACGAGGGTATTTCTTCAATATCAGACATGAAACACGATCCCAATACAAAAGAAAAAAGACTCACCCAGTCAGCATTTAAGTTGGCAGGTCAAATCCATATATTTGACTGTCCTGCATAAAACCACAGCTCTAATCTGGTGCTTCTACTCAAAATAGGAGAAGGTTCTAGGAAATCCAGTGCACATTCAAACATTACTTTAAAAATAGCTGTACTTTTGGCAAACACACCAACAAATTGCTTTTGTTACTTCTCCCACTATTCCATTAACTCCGTCAAGACAGAGCCATACTGAGAGCTAATGAAAGGCCCTTGTTTCAAACCTTCGTGTAATCCACTTGCACAAGGACAGAAAGTATCATATTTATTATGGTAGCCAGTAGCAAAATCTGTTGTTGGTTCCTTGGTGGGTTTTTTCCTTAGTTTTCTTTCATAAATAACTGAGAGATTAAATACACATGAATATTTTCTAAAAAAAATCATCATTGACAAAAATACCATAACTGAAATTACACGGACACACAACAGAAGACAGGTGTTGGAAATTTCACTTGCTTCTCATGTATTTTGATGATGTCCCACACACCATATGTCGCTGTGTGTGGAGGCTGAGGCACCGCCCTCCTCTGTCCCGGCAGCTCTGTGGGAGCAGGAGCCCAAGGGGCTGACGGGTCAGCAAAAACTCCAGCATTGCAAAGAACAAGAATCGATTTTTCTTAACTCCACAGTTCTGAGATTAATCTGCTGCTCCCAAACTTTATAAATAAAACAGTTAAAAGTATCGAGGCACTTAGAAAAAACTTCCCCTCTTCTCTCTCCTGACGTTTTTGCACTGTTTGCAGGGGAAAAAACACAACTGTCAGTACAATTGTTTCATATACTAGAGATTCAATCCTAACTAGGTCTTCTGTCTGTTTACATTATTAAGCAAAAATAAGCCTTTAAAAGTTGGGAGAGCTGAGTTAAACTGATATTGGTGAATGCAAAAAAGATTGAAAACATCAACCTTTTTATCCTTCAATTTAGGTTTGAACATGTAAGGAGGGATATGCTACAAAAAATTCAAGATAAAATTAGAATTTTTTAAAAGGAAGTTTAAATAAGGAAAGTGCAAGGATGAACTTAGCAAAAAATAACAATGTAGTAATTAAGAAAACTTATCGGAACACATAGAATCAAACAGAAATGTAACCATTTTTTCTGTTTCATCTCAACAAGAACATGTCTCTACTTAAAACAGAAGCACCTTTTTAAAAAGGGGTGGAAACAGAAAGAACAGGTTTTAAAAATGAGAAAGCCAGATGCTGAACAGAGCACTCTACTAAATTGTTTTCCGGCATACTGTTGGAAATCACTGATTGAAGAGCCTTACTCCAACAATCTTGTTTCAGGAAGCTACTGTTTTTGTTCCAGTACATTACTGACTTTCTGAGGTGTTATTAATAATTAAACTTTTCTTTCAAAATTACTCATTAATATTAACTTTGTCTAAAGTCTTCCTGGAATCTAATACTTTTAAGGAAAATAAAACAGTAAAAATACACTAACCACAACAGTTAAATAAAAGAATGCATTTAATTTGAGAAAGAATCTACTTCCTGTAAATTCGCTTTCCACAATTCATCCTCAGCTATACAGCAATAAAGCTGTACAAAAGATGTTTTTAGCCTTCACTTTTTACACCTAGGAGAAATGGAAAAGCAATGGCAATTTACCAACTCAATCTCCTTCCCTACTTTTGCTTCCTCTAGACTAATACAGAGATTAAGAAAGCAAAAACTGCAGTTGAAACCACTTTATATAAGCCTGAAACCTAAAAGGATAGCAAAGTCATTTGTCACCACTTGCATGTGAAATGTGAGGAATAACCATTACTGAACTTGATCCAAATGGGTTGTACAAGTCAGTCTAGCTCCTGGAGCCGCTGAGTTTCAACTTACTTCATTCTTACTTTTCTAAACTTTTTTCCTATTGTCTAGTGCAGCAAGGCTCCACACTGTGGAACCAAATGCTTCATTCTGGCTAATACAGACAGACTCAGATGACCATGCTGGGGCAACCTCCACACACTACACTTAGGGAGAGCTAACACAAAAGAAGTATTTACAACACCTGGAGTCCCATCAGTCCAAATCTGCCTGAAGGAAGTCCTGAAGAGAAAGAATGCCTGAAATCACATCTTTTCTGCACACTTAGGTAACTACCCACATTACTCCGGCAATGCTTGGCTGCACGTGTCCTTGTGGTTGGAAAACTTGCCCAAAAGTGACAGATGACATTCATTTCCCCTTTCAGCTTAAGATAATACAAAAGCACATCTCTTTTCCCCAAGAGCTTTCTAAGCCAAGGACACTTCTTATCTCCTCTTCTCTGCCTCAATGTAGAAAAAGAACCCAAAATTTACAGGGATAGAATGAGAAGGGAAGAGGAAGTATAAAGCAGAGGGATTTCTCCTGAGAGAGAATGCTGCATGAGCACCAGCATCTGTTTGTTTTAATTTTGTGTTTAATATCACCAGATATCATACATATGAAGTACTCCCATATAGTCTGGCTTATTGGGACCCCCCTCATCCCCTTCTACTCCACTGCACACGAACTATAAAAATCCATCTTCTACATTCATTCAGCCACTGCCACGTTTCCTCCCTTGGAGAGAACAAAGCTCTGCAAGACATGTTGGAGGCACATTCCTACCCAGACTCTACCAAGAATCACACGCAAAGGCTTCTGTCAGGTTTCAATTTAGTGGGAGGACTGTCCTAAAGCTCTACCTGAAAAAGCTATGTGTTACCTACAGGTTCTATCTGCTTCACCTGAAGAATCAATTATCTGCTTCACTTGAAGAATCAATTAAGTCAGTATTATTCCTCAATCTTCTTTGGATTCATTTATTAACTTCTGTATCAAATAGTTCTGGCATTTCTATTTTACTTTCTTCTTTAAACACTATATACAAAGCAATGAAAACTTGCATATAGAATATACTGAAAAGAACTCTTAAAAATTCTCTAACATCACAACTCAGAAATTCTGGTCTGCAAACCTCTACCAACTATAAGCAGAAAACAACTGTGTTCTGCAACATGCAAAGCATTAAATTGTTTAAAGCTGTTCATATAAGTCTCAGGGCTTTTTTCCTTAAAAACATTTTCTACCCTCAGTTGCCTCAGAAAAAAATTAAAATTAGGTTGTTATTTGTGGATAACTACACCTTAAGACTACAAATATTTTTCCTTGTTTCTTACAGAGAGGAAAAAATGCTACAAAAGATGTCAGCTTCTAGCAAATAAGCACTGTCATATGAGTCCAATGGGTTTTCTTATTTGCATTTTGCCTGTACCAGAGTTACTGAGAACTCTCACGTAACACACGCCACTAACTGCTGTTTCCCCACTCCAAAAATCTTCTTTCCAAAGCAGAAAGCCAAAGTATAAGCGGTAGCTTTAAGGAGAAGTTACTAGAAAACTATGAGGCCTGTCTGTACAGGATGGCTGACCAGCAGGGCATGACAATTCTCTCTGCCACTCAAGCTGAGGAGCAGCAGCTGCTGTCCCTTCTCAATCTGTACTAAACTTCTTCTGAAATGTCTATCATATCCATTAATACTTTTTTTAAACCTCTTCTAAAAGCACCTGGTCAAGTCCTTTTTCACACTGAAGTGCACTCCATACAGCATAAACAGAATCCACTTAAATCAGCTACAGAATTCCCAAATCCATATGCAGACTAGGAAAAATCCAAATGTTGCCTTTTGATAATTTATAGTAGATTTATTGCATGTTTTGGGTTCTGAAACACACTGCACTAAGACACAGTTGCAGCAGAAATGACTGCAGTTCCCCAAACAAGGACAATTCGTGTTTGTGTGTATTTATGCAGATGCTCTATGTAACTCCAGGTAGACAATGTGAAGGCAGTAAGAACACCAACTGAATGCATGACAGCAGGACACCTTCCTTTGCTTCATCTCTAACAACCTGCAGGTGTCCAGCCTGCTTCTCATGAAGATGACAAATTTCAATAATGTAGCTAAGTGCAAGGCACTGGCAAAAGTTACAAGACTTGTCAGAACAATGTATCTGTATCAAAAGCACATCTCTACTGTGACAGGATCCCGGTTAAAGCAACGAAGGAACAGGGAGAGCAAGCAATAAGTCAAAATTAAACTTCCAGAAATATACAGAGGCCAGTATTACCTATTTGAAAGTCAGCTCCTAGAGGGAATAATGATGTTTTGAAAGCTTAGGCCTATCAGTGAATATCAACATTTTCCGAAGTTTGAAGTATTGTTGTTGATACATCAACACAATATTATTTTTTAAACACCAGGTTTTGAAGTTCTGCACATGGTATCAGCTATGTCCTTGATGATTAAAACTTAATATGGTTTCTTTGTGAGCACATTATGACAGACACATTGTATTGTCTGAGGGCTAGCAATTTTTAATTTTAAATAGTTGGCTTTTGCTTTAACTTCTTGAATATACAGAGAAAAAATGCTTCACATGTTTTTAAAGCCTTCTAAAGCATTTCTGGAGTGTCAGCATTCTCATTTGCCACTAGAAGCTCTTTCTGATGAGCTCAGGCTTTCGGCTTAAAATCAAGTTACATCAGAATGACATCAGCTGAATATTAATCAGAGTAGATGCACAAACAGGTGTGATAAAACCATGCTGTGACTAAAATGTGAAATTCTAATTCATATCAACTCCCCCAAAGACTATCCATTTAAGTCTACCCAATAAAAAAACCAAAAGAACCTATTGAACATATTGAAATGACAGAAGTTTTCACTGAAAAAGTCATGCCCTGTAGAATCATCCTCTTTAAAAATCAAACAGGAAAATGTAAACTATGAGGTTAGCATAATTCCAGCATGGAGAATTACACATTCACTTCTGGGTGCTGATGGCAAGGCTGTGGCTACCTGCTGCTATTATACACTGCTACATTACTGAAAAGTTCAGCCTGGTTGCTACTCATTTCTTCAGCTCTGCTGTTTCAGCTGTGGCTGGAATAAAACACACAGGTGACACAGGGAAGGCAAGGAGGTAATCTACCAACCAACAAAATAGTAACAAGGTACAGCAACCTACAATGTTGCAGCAAAAGCACAATTCTGTTGACCCTTGCTTTTAACATACCTCTCTCTCCAGGTACACAGAAAAAGACGTGAACATCCAGTGACACTGGATGGATAAAGTAGTGACATTATGAACAAAACAGATCATGTGGACAAAGAGAGACTTGGGCAATGCTGTTGCCCTCTGTGACTCCCAGACACAAAGATCTGTATGTACTATACACTATCAGATGAGTTAAATTAAAATCTAAGGGTACATTTTATTCATTAAGGCGCACAGGAAAGTTTGTGAACTTTGTTTTTAGTTTTTTCCTTTGAACAGAAATATCCTCATTTAAACAGCTGAGTTTTAATCTTTTCTGAATTTGTATTTCTTTTTAACTTTGTAGAAAAAAAGCTGGTTTGCACTGGCAGTGAATCTGTAAGTCAATGCAACAAAGTCCCTAAAATATTTCCCTTTTTTTTAAAACTCAGATCAATATAATTTTAAAGCAAAAACAAAACTAAACATATACTTATTTAAATCATGCACATATAGACTACTATGTTCAAAAATTATTATTTCATGTTACTAGACATTATTGTTTTAATCTCTGACTATACTTTGTGGCAAGAAGAATATTAATATTGTACCAGAACACTACACATTTTAAAGAAGATCAGTACAAATATATTGAATGTGCTGTGTATTTGAGGGGAATGGAAATTTATCAAGGATTGATTTGCATTTAAAACAGATGTATTAAACAGAGGAGGACCATCTGATAAGACAAAACTGAACTGTTTTTAGTAAACATGTCCTTCAATATTTTCTTCAGCTGCTTTTTACTTATAGATTAAGACAGAAGACCTTTCCTTCATTATTGTTTTTCAGCTCTTTATGAAGCAATTATAAACCAAAATCAACTGAATACACATAAATGAGGAAATACGCTCCTTACCTGCAGAAGGAACTACTACTGTCATAATTCAATTTAACACATTTTCATGAGGCAGTTCATTTGAGTTCTTTAGGATGTCAGAAACAACCTTGTACTGTTTAATATTATCTTTATTTAAATTAGATTTATTCAAATTGAAGCAGGGCATGACATTGATTTGCAATAATTTTAAGTAGGTGCATTTTAAAATAAAAGGAGATATTCAAATGAACAATCTTTTTTTCTTGGCTTTTTTTTTTTAATTATCAACTGCTAACTACTCATCATCGAACGCTACACATTTATTTATAGGATGAACCAGGCAAATACCTAATAAAGCACAGTAATACTGCTGGCAATATTCAGGCCTTTATATAATGTTTACAAGCATAGTTAATCTTCACAATAACCTTGTAATGTTGGTAGGGAGTAAAGTATTCATTATTCTTTAACTTCACATATGGGAAAACTGAAACAGAGAGATTAATTTAGAAACGAAAATCAAGTATAGGTTCCCCAAATGCAGTGTCAAGGCCTAAGCAAAAAAAGACTAATTTTAAAGGCACTAAAATCAATAAAAGCAGATGGGGGTCCAAGCCAGTGAAAACAAGTTTTCTCCAGGAGTATAACTTTAGACATTTGGCACTATGGGCTAACATTTTTATTACATTATAATATTGTATTATTATTACTATTATATTTTTGAATTTTATTACATTGTTTTCTGTAATTAATGAAATGGGTGTCCAGTTCTGTAGCATGGTTGGCCAGGTCCTGTTACAGTGTCTAGGCTGTTATATTACCTACATTTTTCTAATAATTGATTACAACTAGAAATGCATGTTATTTCTTGAGATATAGAAATACAGGGAGGCCTTTATTTAATACTATGAAGAATAAAGAATTGTACAGTGTGTCAATGCCACCTTTGTCAGAATTACAGCAACCAAAGCACCAGCCTGGGACCATATTTGCCTTGGTTTTAACGTGAAGCAGGACAAAGCTGGCTTCAGACTTACACAAGGAGGACACCTTCCTGCATGGATTTCTATGGTACAGAAGTAGAAAGACTACCATTGCCTCCTTTGGCTATCTTGCTTATTCACCACAGGAAAATGGTATATGCTATACCATAGTAGCTCAAGGTAAATAACTTCCTAGCACGACATTGGTTCTCTTAATTTATCTTCATTTCCCTTTAGGGCACAACATTTTTTTCTAATAACCAGTGAACAAACTTTTTCTCAGCTGCAATCTTACAGATCTGTTTTGATTTTTTGGAACAAAACCTGACCTTGCTTTGGGTCAGCACTTTCACTGCGACTTTGGTTTATTCCATCCCCCACAAACAAAAAGTTTGTTAAAATAATTACAGAAGGAACACTTCTTTGCGTGTGCTGAGGGAGGAGCAGTGAAAGGAAATATATTCCAACACGCAGCTAACTTATGTGAGCACACGGAAATGAAAAATACATGTACTTGCCCAGAGCTGGTCTGGTCTTTGTTTCTGGGCTGGAACAGATTCCTGCCAGGGACATTAAAATCCAACGAGGAAGGACGGTGCAGTAGCAGAAAGATGACACAAGGTGGTGGTCACTGAAGCACGAAGGAGAGGAAAGGAAGCAGAAAGCCTGGCTGGGGAATGCCATAAAATGGGGATGTTGGCTCCAACCGTGCTATCTGTCTATAGGGCAGAGGATGCTCTAATGGAAAGCACTTCCTTTGAATCTAAGCCAAAAACTTAAAAGCATCGGCACAGCTGCCTGCATTGTGTTACTTTAGATTTCAAAAGGGGAGGAAAAAATCCAGAACTACCCCCTGGGTCAGTTCACAAGCTCCACCAGTTTTCTCTGGTTGTGCCTGGAAACTCCTACAAAGCTAGCTAAGCAGACACACACAAATAAGTGTGACTTCTCCCCAGAGAGTATCCCTCTGGAAAAGGGCATGTGTTGTACACCTGGAATTCCAAACATTAACTGCCAGCTTAAAATTTCAGAAAAATTATGTGGGTCAAAATGCCTTAAAATAAAAGCAGGGAAACTAAAACACCAAGATTTACCAGAAAGCCTTTTACCAAGCAAAAAAGGTTTACAGAAACCAGAAAATAAGCAAAGAACCCATACACAATAGGAAGGAAAAATGTAAAAAATAACCCATTTCATTACTGCTGTGATTGAAGAGGTTACTAGAGGCAAACACGTAACCTTCAAAGGGAAAACTCACCCCTCACAAACCGTAGGAGGAAGCATCAGTTATGACAGGTGAAATGAAAGATGGAAATAAGGAGACACGAGAGGAAATGTGAACAGAAAATAGCAGAGCTACACCAGCAATACCAAGGCATTCCCGAAACGTATCAAAGCAGGAAGCCACCAACCTGATGGGCTGCTGAGGAATCAATAGACAGTTAAGGTCAAAAATTTTTAGAGAAATCAAAATTATGTCTTTGTAACAGGGCTTCTTCACAGAAGATGAATATATGCCTGTAATTTTATTTCTCATATATCTTGATATGATAAGGGAGATGCCAAAGAGATTATGTTAGAATCAAGATTATAAAATTACAGGAGAAATAGGCACTGCGAATATATATAAAATACCATGAATGTATGAAGGAATTTAATATGAAGGACTTGAGAAAGTGACAGAAACAGGCATTTTATATACACTACCAGACTAAAATGTAAATACTATAACTATATTGAAAGATGCAAAAAGAAATCCTAGAAATTACAGCTTAACCGTCTTTTCTTCAGTGCAAGTCATTTTGCTTAGCTCAGACAAGCCAGTCAGCAATGACATAGCAAAATCCATCAATAAATATATCTGACATTGAACTACTGGAATGTTTCTTTGGAAATCTGAGTTTTTACACAACGTGAAAAATTATTTTTAAAAAAAGCAAAGATGTAATACACAAATGATATGAATTAGCATTATACGAATTAGTAGTAGGCTTAGGATCCTGAGTATGTATTCTCCTAATTCTGATCTCAGAAACAACCAAAGTGTAATTAATTCAGTAACAGACAACACAAATAAATAAGATTTAGAAAGATTTTCATATGAATTAGACTTACATAATTGAGTCAGATGAAGTTGAGTGAATAAATGCTACAGAAAAAACGAAGTCCTCTTAGCCCTTTTAAAAAGTGAACAGCAAAGGAACGTTGAAAAAATTTCACGTAAATAATTTTTAAAATAGGAAATAAACTAATTCTATTTACTAACTTTTAGAACTCATAGCCAGAAGGTATTGTGCTGAAGATCTTGCATCCATTTATTTAGGTATGGACATTGTTATGTAAAGAAAAGACTCCTTCTACCCTTTTATTTCCCATTTGTCCCCAAAAGACAAAAAGTCTAATTTTTCTCAAGGGTTAAGCTACCAAATCAATTACAAGTTCATAGCACATTTTGAAAGCAGGAAAGCTAATTATATTATCTCAATATATAAAAATATTTTACCTGTCTCCTTGTCAGGAGTACTCCAAAGAGCAGATCAGGTCAAGATGAAATCCAAAACTCCAA
Source organism: Promerops cafer (assembly GCA_013398275.1). Taxonomy (NCBI): domain Eukaryota; kingdom Metazoa; phylum Chordata; class Aves; order Passeriformes; family Nectariniidae; genus Promerops; species Promerops cafer. The sequence continues at coordinate 3,570,993 of VZSE01007886.1, forward strand.
ACTGCTTAGCTGTGTATTAGCCTGGTTAGAATAATCTTACCATGAAACAATTCCAAATGTAAAAAATTGAGTTTTTTTAAATATTTCTGAAGCTTGCTAGAGTTTCAGAATAAAGGAGCTGCGGCTACTGGTTAGGTAGGAGGCTGAAGAGGAATGACCTTTACACGAAATCAAATAGGTTGGTAAAACTTCTGCATATGAGTGGTGAAACGAGTTACTTGGGCTCTGTGCCTTTGTGTGTTATGCAGACACCTAGGCAGAAAACACCTCCAAGTGCAACGAATGCCTGCCATTACAGTTCCCCCATGTGACTTATAAATGGAATTGCCTTAGTGCTTAAAAAGATACTTTTAAGGCATTACCACTGCATGTGTTAAAAATGTCAAAAATAAGAAAAAAAGCAAAACATGAAACAGGATGGGAACTGTTACGGACCCATTTTCACACGCAGCCAAGATTCGTGTGATGTTCAATCTTACCTAATGTTATCATTTCAGATGGCATTCAGGACATGTAAACAAGCCCTACTACTCCGACAGGTTTGATTCATACAAAAATTCAGTAACAAACAGCTAAAGAGAGCTTCTTTATATGAAAGTACTACACTATCCAAAATTATTTAGAACACTGAAAATTTAGTTTGGTCCACTTATTTAAATCCTTTAGAATGTGAAATATGCATTGCTTTGAAAACAAAATGTTTAACGTGTATATACAACCAATTGCCACTGGTGTGCGATGTGTTACAGCCCAGCACAGCACTCCAGCTACCAGCCTGCCCGAATATAAATAGGCTGCCAATTCGGGCCGCAGCAGCAGCAGCAGCTGTCTCTCATCATTCTGCTTTCTCCCTCCATTTCTATTAGATTTCTAACACAATGTAGTGATTTCTGCATATTTTCTCCACACTCTGCAATAGGTGTGACAAGCATAAATACATTTGCTTTTAAGATTATTCACAATGAACACAATTCTCCACTAACCTGTTACTGTTTACCTGATTTGTATATGTGTACACACTAACTGGGCCTGCAGATTTGCATTGTTTGCTAAAAATTAAATGTTTAATATTATAATTCAGCTGTCTTTAGAGAAACAACTGAACTGCCTGTGCTACTAGACACAGGTAAATAATATATACACACCTGAACACTGAAGCCTGCAGCAACAATCACAAGATGGTCCAGTCTATGTCTATGTCATGCAAGCAACACAAACTATGCAACTCAGTGACCTGCTTCTTCAAATACCAACCTACTGAAAAGCATACTTGGAAGTCTGCCAGCTCATTTTTAAACTACATATGAAATAAGAATCAAAATTATAATCTAAACCAACTTATTTCTCTGTTATGCACAGAAATGCCATTAAAATACTTTATAATAATTACCATTCTGGAGTGATTATATAAGGGGTGGCTCTCAGAGTATAATTCTTAATACAAAAAATATAAGAAGTGATCTCTGGTTTTACATTTTCTTGCATGAAGTCTACACTATTTCCACTTAAACACTTACTTTCTGTCCTTCCAAGAGAAGGATTTTCTCTTGACAATTAAAAAATTACTTTGTCAGACAAGTATTAGCTTTATCTCATCCTGTTGACAAAACTGCATGCTCAGATACCACTATATCAGACTATATTCTTATAAGTTGTATTTTTAAGACAGAGCACACAAGTGAAACCTTTCTTGAAGGGTTGTTAATGATGATAATACTCCAAGTAATTGGGGATGCAGTCACAATTCTTCTACGTCCTCCTTGGCTAAAAAGTTCAAAGTCCAGTTGGTTTAGTGGCTACTTCCGTAAAGGCACATTATTTCATTTCAACACACACATGTTATACACAGTCTTTATTTCAGAATTTTCAGTGTGATCAATTTAAAGGCTACATTTCCTACTGCACATTTCCTCTAAAACACTGAAATAAACATGTACAATGCACCTTCTGGTGTTTAAAGTTCAAGAAAGCTGGAAACAGATGCTCTCAGTAAAGGACATCAGAACAAAGACATTGATCAGGGTTAATCTTATGTCTTCCTTCTTTTAGAGCAACACAGGACAGAGTTGTTTGCTTCAGACTTTTGCAGGCAGGATCCTACAGCTAGAGACAAAACCAAACCAAGTGTTGTACCAATAAAAAAAAAAACCCCAAGACCCAATTACCTGCACTCTTATGTCAATCTTAACAAGATCATGCTGAAATAAAATCGTCAGTAGCTGCCAGAATTTTACCATGACTGCAGTATCAACATAGGTGACACAGACAAGTAAAGAATAATGAGCAGAACTTTTCACTTGTTCTTCAAGTTTTGTCAGTATTAAAAAGTATAGATTCCTGTTCCTGCCCAGGTCCTTACTGATACTACACAGAAACTCATTCCTAATCTTTGCAAGAATAATACAAATTCTGAGGTTATACCTGTTTAAACCCATTGTATAGCACTGGAATACAAACAACATACTGGTTGGTTACTTTCCATCAGCTTGGGCTCCAGCAGAAACCATCTCATAATCCTCATTCCTATTTTTATGTTCTACTTTTCTGCAGATGAAAACTTAGGCCACTTAGTCCCAAGTTTTGTCACTATCAACTTTTAAGACATTTGAAGTACTTGATTAGCTAAGATGCTGCAAGATGTAACTGCTGCTGGTAATGTCTTAAATGATTCTAGACATTTTTGCAGAAGACTATCTGTCTAGGCACTCACAGAGAGCTGGTAATATGAGCAGCGTACAGTTTATAGATACAGCAACAGAAGTTACAGAAGGAGGAATAATAAACAGGAAGGATTTTTTTAAAAATAAAATCCAGCTCAGCTCCACAAAAGCGGCTGAGGAGTGTGCTGTTAAATGGGACTCGAAGGTGGCCAATCTAAGCACTTCTACAGGTGAGTCCTGGGAGGTCACAGGATGCAGAGATGGTAACATGGAAGATGACATGGAAGCAACTGCCTAAGAAGTGACAGATGGATGTGTGGGAACATTAAAGAAGTGGAGCGAGTGGGGGAGAGACAGGAAACTCATCAAGGAACATAAGTAAGGAAGGGCAGAATTATATAGAACTTTGAAAGTACTGAAAAGAGCTCAAATCTGATGCAAATATGGGTGGTGAACAGTAGGGGGAATACAAAAATAAGAGTGACAATTAAATCAGCAAGCAGGAAGCATTATTTTAACAGCTACATGTTAGGAAGTGAAAAAAGTCTCTATTCCTTCTGTCATAATAGACATGTCTAGAACAGAGCTGAAGATAGTGCACTGGTTAAGACAAGGCATGAAATAAGGCTTGCTCATAGGGACTTTAAAAAAAAAAAGCATGTCTTAAGATGCTAAGAAAGCAAGCACCAGATTTATACCTGACCTAGATGACTACAACCAATGGAATGAACATGCTAAAAAAAAAAATCTAAAAATTGCACACCTGAATAACATAGAAACTGAAGACTGTATTGTCTGTAGCAGAAGAAGAAAACTAAGAATAAGAAACAGAAAGAGGACAAGAGATGAAACCTTGGCCCCACTGAAATAAATATGAAAATGTACATCAGCTTCACTGCTATCTGGATTTTAAAAAATGAGATAATTCTGGCCATTTTTCAGCTGATGACACGGTATCTGACAAACACGGTGTGAATAACTGCCTAATACTGGAAAATGGACCTGGAGATATCATGGAGAAGCAGAATAAAATATAGTTTCTTAACATATTCATATTAGTAAGATCTCATTAAATAACTGGGGAAGAGTCAAGAGATTATAAAAGGAGATAATTTTTTTTGCCTTGTATCATCTGAATACCAAACCTCAGATATTTTTCACTATTTACATTCTAATTTTAAAAAGGACTACTCAGTTTAATTAACTCATTTTACCAATGTTTCAGAACAGACAGACCTGTATTCATACCAGTGCAATAAAAGGCTGAAGACTGAAAAATTTTCCAAAATGTTTGCTCCACCTTCTTTTCCAAAGAACTGTAGAGCCTGGCTATAGTTTTATACTCCATTACATCTGCTGCAATCTTTAGAAAATAATTTCAAAGTTAAATAAAGAGAAATTTTCCACAGTGGTCCAAGTGACTACAAAGTCTATTTTCCATTTGCACAAGGTGAGTAGATACTTGAAAGTCTGCACCTTCATGGAAGTCAGCAAGTCCTAACTTTGGAGACTTGTTCCATTATTCCTCTCAAATATGAAATGGACAAACCCAGGCTGACAGCAAATAAAGTATATTTGAGATAGAACTAAGGCCTACGAAAAGCAAGATTAACAATTTGTTCCACAATTAAAAAAAAAAAAAAACAAAACACTATTAAAAGTAGTTTTGCTTAGACATGCAATACACATATCAGAATCAATAAAGCTGATCAGAAACTAAATTTTTTTTACACAACTAGGATGCAACAGAAATGTTGGCAAAAAACTTGGCAAATAATGTTATTACATTAATTGCCTGGTTTAACCACTCTTAGAGATGTTGCTAATGGTGTGTTTCCAGGATTTTGCTTTTACTTTCACTTTTACATATGGACTAAATAACTAAGCTACACACTTGTTTTTCATTCCAAATATTCTAAGACAATTTTTCACCAATTCAGTGAGTATTCACCCCAAAGAACACTTCAAGAACTGGCTCTACTTTCTAGCTGACACCTTTCCAAAAGTGTCTGAGTCTCATTTTTGGATAGGGGAAAATTGACAGCAGGACCAGTAAAAGTGCTTAAGAACACACCCACTTCCACTATAGACCTGCAATTTACATTAATGAAAGATATACACTACCATTCATGCCTTACATGATCATTAACAATAATAATTTTTAAATACTCGAAGTTCTGTCATTGTTGATTAAAAGCATTATGAACACTGTCACCTTTATTCTGTTTGGTATCTTTAAGAGTTAACTATCAATACTGTTCAGAATGCCTGCAGGGAATCCTGCCCTTAAGGCTGATTTGCACAGGCTGTCCATGGTTGGAGCATGTTTCTGGGTTCTGAACAGAACTGAGTCCATTTCAAGATCTATACTTTCATTTTCTCAGACAACAGAGGTACATTTTTTATTTAAAAGATGAAACGCAGCTTAGAGTTCAATTATTTTATTTCTTAGTGCTATTCAGAAAATACAAGTTTCTTTGGGATGCTTGATTCTGTACCAATTCAAGTGAACAGAAAATGTATTTACTGATAAGAATAAAATCTGGGGGGGTGCTGAAATATGCTACCCGTTGTACCAAATAATTAGCAATACACAAAGACATAAATATTCCGGTCAATTTGGCAGATCAGACTTTTTTTAAGTTATAAAAGTTAAATAAAAATTTTGCAAACTTTTATTATTAAATACAACTGAATCCATCCACACAGAATTTACTCAATAAAATTTATTAATTTCTGCTTAATTTCAAGACAAATTCAAACAAACTTTTAAAGTTACTGTTCAATAACTTTGATCTATGTTTTTAATCTTGTTACCTCAACCTGCTTTAAAAAGCAGGAAAATATTTGTTGAGACCTTTTTTTTTGATCCAGAATTTCTCCTCATAAATTGAAATTAAGACAACCATTTTTAACAACAAAATAGACTGTCCTTCTGTAAAATTAGCTAAGTAGTATAGAAAGGTATCCTTAGAATTGAAAAGAAGTGTATATTTAATAGTAACCAATGACACAAAGGCAAGAAAGAGAGCATAAAACAGTGCTTGTGGCATCTAACTCCCCTGCGAATATTGTGACACATGTATAGTGTATTTATCACTCACATCATATGCATCAAAAGGTAAACAGGTCATGCTTTTAATAAAAAAAAACAAAAACAAACAAACAAACAAAAAAAAAAAAAAACAAAAACAAAAAAAAACCCTGAGTATCATTTTCTGTGCCATTTTTATTCTGATGTTCATGAGTGGTCTCAAGTACACTGAAATTTCCTGAACAAGCAGTGTAAATTGATACACAAGTTAGCCATTCCAAGCACTGCACCCATTAACCTACTACTTTTCTAAATTTATTTCCCAAAAAATAAATCAGTCAATAGAACAGAGGATAATTCTGTTCCAGAACCACACCTGGTCACAGTCTGATGTCATTGTAAACAGCAACTTATTACATTGATTTTGAGACATGATACAGAACTGACTGGCACTCAACATTCAACTTGTTCCTTCCCTCCACTGACAGGGCAGCAACCTGCAACAGAAATACCTTGGCTACTTTAAGGCACAGCTGCCATCCACTCATTCTTTTTCTGTCCTTCCAACACAAAGCAAATAACTAAAATCCATTGCCTTCTGAGAGCTTCTCCCAGAGCAAAAGAAAGCCATCATTAAAGAGAAACAGACAAACCAAAAACAAAGAACCAGCAGAGGATATGAAAATCTCAGTTTTTTTCCTGAAGAAGCTCAAACTTTCTAAATAAGATTAAGTAAATACGTCAGAGTGAAGATCACCCACAGTAGATCAGACTATATTTTTTTCCCTTCCACACTTCATTTTATAGCAAAATGAAGCATGAAAGTATGTTCCAGATTCACATGTGAAACTACTGAACATTAAGACCTTGTCCTAAATAGGTGTTTATATTTGTAGGCTCATCTACACAGATGGTTCTCCACCTACACACATCTAGACAGTGTCCAGACACTATGGCATTATACCAAACCAATGGGATTATAACAGAATTTGCCCTTCCTTGTGTATGAACAACCGAAGAAGCTTGTAATAGTATTTTGTCCTTATTGCACATGAAACAATTTAATACTTCAAAGAACCACACAAACATTAACAAATTGATCTGGAAAGTCTTTTTAAAGTTAGTCTACAGAAGTAAATTCTACAAAGTAGAAATTTTACATTCTACAACTCTACATGTGGAACAACTTTTGCACTTTCATTTCATGCACTGGGAATAAAATCTTCATTTTATGTGACTTCCAGCATAATTACTTCTAAATGAATTAGTTAAAGTGAGTAAGAAAACAGCAGAACAAGGCAAACTAACCCTATACCACAATATATTGCTTTTTCCCATTTGCAGCCTTCTTCATATAGCTGTGAATGAGCTCTCTCCTCTCCATGTGTGGATCTGTCAAGGTATCTAAGTTTCAGGAGAATACTTCTAAAAACACTGCCACACAATTTTCCAGGTTTGATATAGTATTAAATACACACAATAAAAAGTACCAAAAGATTAATTTCAAAAGAAAACTACCCACTTTCAAAAATCAGCAGTTTTTTGTTCCAGGTGGAATATGAATACTTATATCTAAAAGCGATGATGCTAGAAGCAAACATTCCAAACAGGATTACTGATGTGAGCATTTCACTTCAGTATCCTGAAGGACAATCCTCTAATAATTTTCCTAGCCCTCAGAACTAAAAATTGCAGATTAGGTGGCTATGTGTGAGGAAAACAATGAAAAATTAATCTCTCTTAGAACCATAAAATGTGCACTTAATGATTTATATCAGGCCATTTAATAATTGAATTTGCAGTAAATCAAGGGAACTGGGCAAGTTTGGGTTTGTTGCGAACAGCTTTAAACATGTTTCCATCTTTGCCATACATTAACAAAGCTTTCTTGCTGGGCACTGAGGTTCAGGCCAGCATAAACTTAGCACTATGGCACTGACTGAAACCCATTTCAAACCTGAGATCAATTGCTCAAGGACAAATTGATTCTGACAACTTTTAATGCATTATACTTGAAGACAAGAAGCTGCGAAACATTACATCCTACCCAAATCTCCACAAACAAAATTTACATCAAGACATTTTCTCTATCTAGATAATGCCTTATTTAAATTCAGCAGAAAGTAAAACTAGTTTACTAGTCTTTGATCAGCCTTCTTTGGACTATCACCCTGTTTCAAGGGGCTTCAACCAAGTTGCAATTCCCCCAGTTTAATATTAATGCACGTTTGCTTGCAAAGTGTGTGCTGTTAATATGTTGCATCTTATAATGTTTAAATTTACAAGTAGCTTAGAATTGTTTTTAACTGCTTTTGTTGGGAGAGGAGCAGGGGTCCTGCAGAAGCTCTCTCTTTCTTCCCTTCCTTAAATCCACTATTTAAGTAATGCACTTGCACAAATGTTACTGCTTAGTGAATAAGCTCTTACTGCCTTGCACACATTTTCCTTTGGAAGACCAGAATATATCTGAAAGTTTTTCCACATATGATTTTCCACATATAAAGGATTTTTTAAATATACAATCTTTAAAAAGACACGATTTTAGAAATTAGAAGACACAGCATTTATACATAGCTGTATGTATAGCTATATCGACAGCAATGTGCTTCCATGTCCATGCCCATGTGTGCAGTATCAGATCGCTTATATTCAACAGTAATGTAGCTCTTTGCATACTCTAGGTCGTTTGTAAACAGAAATTAATGTATCTTCAGCTACTTAGTCACTTGATGAAATACTCTGAGCCATGTTTAATTGATCAGGGATCTGGCACAGAGAAGCAAAAGGCTTTTGTAAGTACATCCAGTGAATGACAGGAAAGTAGGAATTAGAATTCAGAGTAGTTCCTAACTTCCAGACTATGATTTTTTTTACCTACTCACTGAACAGAACGTGCTGCAAATGTGTTTTGTGAAGAGAGAATATGGTGAAATACTAAGGGGAAAATACAGATGGTAGATGGCTTTTTCTCCTCCTCTTTTTTGTTTTAAACTTCATAATGAGAATGACCAAAACTGTACCCTCTCAGTTCCTTCCTCCTTCCAAACAACTGAATATCATCCTCTGAGCATCTGGGATGCTTTAGGGTGAACAACACAGATCAGCATATCATAAGTGTAATTAAATTTTAAACCAGCCTTTTAGGAGGCACTAGTTGAACAGAAAGCCCTTTGTATTTTTATCACTTCAACAGTACTAGAAATCAAACTTTCAAATTTGATTATCCCTGGTCTGAAGGTTTTCCACATTACAGAACATCCATGTGCCCTTTCTGCACAGCCACAGTGTGCCAACATGCCCTTTTTCACAGGATGAGGAGGCACCTCCTGCGTCTTTTTACTAAAACTCTTTTGACTCCTTCTCAGTCAACTGTGCAAAATGTGGAAGCATTCGCAGATGGGATCAAGATGCATGTAAGTTACAAGAAAACACTGCAGATCTTATGTTATTTATTGTGCATCCTTAAATACAGACTGACATCTGCCAGCTCACAGTTAAGCAAAATTCACATTTGAATCCACATTTCCAGTGAGCAACCTAGTCAAGAATTAAATTATGTCACATAACATGTATATGTATGGAAGGTAATAGGACTCAGAATAAACGTTTACATGCAAGGGCCTGTTAGAGCAGGACAGTCCACATAGCCTATGTCACACACAGGAACCAAAACAATTAGCAGCCACAGCTGGCCCAGCATGAATGTGCAGGTAGTGCCACTATCAACACAGCAGAGACCAAAATAAAAGGTTTGGTGGAAGTCTGAAACAAAGCTAAAACTCATGCTTCAAGCTGGACAGAAGAAGGGCTTTAATTTCCACACCACCGCATCCCTGAAGGTGAGCTAAGCACTTTGCAATTAATGCTGCAGTTTGCTAGTATAACTGGCACGCAGATGCAAGCTGATAGGAGTAGGGATACTCTTGCTATATTCCAGTTACTGTCTTCTCACAGGTAACGAAGGATCTACTATTTGCTGATAGGATTTCAGGACTGCTTTTGTGTTTTATACACTAAGTGGTATGTCCTTCCCAGTTTTAGAACTTGCCTACCCTTCCTGAGGCACAATGGAAAGAAACTACAAAAAGCCATTAAAAATCTATCACAATACAATGACTACAAAGTTATTCAAAAGTGGTCAATTAAAAAGATGAGTCAAAAAAAAAATACTGTCCAATATTTAATGGAGACTCTGCTGCAGCAGCTAAGGTGAGTTTCAAAGCACGACAAATTCACTGAAAGTTTGGTGTGTGCATTTGTACAGAAGTTTGTATAGAAATAGAATGGTGAAAAGTTCTGAGAACCAACTGGGTTAATTCTGCAATAAAAGTACACACCAAAAAAAACGATCTAATTTCTTTCATTAAATTTCATTAAACACAAGCAGCATTGCTACAGTTTTTACTGATTTCCCATAGCTTGCATCTTGTCTTCTTCTAGGATGGCATGCATCTGTATTTTAAGAGCACAAGTCAGTCCTTTTACAGTAATTTGTATGAGATTATCAGTTACTAGAGAGTTTTCAAATACCTGAAATACTGCAGAACATTTCTAGGTAATTGAAGTTTTCATCTATTATTTTTTGTTCCTAAAGTAACAGCTTAAAAACTGACTAGTTATTACGTACAATGGTAAGCTGTGCCTTTCTGTAGTTACCTATTTTACCCAAAATCCCCAATTTCTGCAAGCTTTACTAGCATTCAGCATGACAAATTACGAACCCACATGCTACCCCATCATCTTTCACTGTGTTTCTTGGAGGCTCTCTCTCCCTCTGTATAGCCTGCACAAGACTGTGTGTTCTGCAGTCAATTCACACACCTCACTGAACAGCAAGAGCACATATCTAGGCCCACAGCAGGGGGGTTAATTAACTGTGTAAGGGACAGAGCTGCCTCTAGAGTTGTCTTTTACATGTGTACAGAGAATAAACTGAGCTGACACTCAGGGGGAAATGCAGTAAGCTTTGCACTCCTCACGTTCTCATAAAATGACACTAATTTAAAAAAATAAATACAAGTTTAGCAGCAGCTCTAGATTATACTTGAGTAAGAAAGATCCCATCTGAAACACTGACAATGGAACGCTCAGTTTAAGATTCTTTTCAGACTGGAATAAGACCTTGTAGACGGACAAATGAAAACATTTATCTCCTTGTCATAGCACCTGTTCAGATCTACTGCATTTAATAAAGGTTGGATGCACAGGAGAGAGGCACTGGTTGCTTACTTTCACATTAAGTTAGCAGACAATACAGTAACAAAACATATTTGCATACAGCACCCCGCCTTTTGATGTTAGTGCCAGCAGAGCTGTAGCAGTGTTAACGTCCTGGAAAAGTTTTAGCAAAAAACCACCAGTATTTTCAAAACATCTTCCTAAAACACTGCAATGGAGGGGGCTTCCATCTCAGGAAAATAAATTGTCAAATATACAAGTGAACATATTAAGACTGATGGCACATGCACTGAGATCAGACAGGGATACTAAGTAATACAGATGGGGAAACAACTTATACTTCCATTCAAATAATGCAAGCCCAGTCAATCAATCCTTTTGGGAGAGCAGCATCACTCTGTATTCATGAAGTACATATGTGCTTTGAGCAGGAGGTTGCACTAGATGACCTCTGTAGCTCCCTTTGTACCTACAGATTTCAACTTACCCCATCAAAACACCAATTTTGGTATCAGCCCAGAATGAACATTAGAAAAATAAAACTTGTATTATATGCCCTTGAGTATACCCCAAGCCTGAACTTCTCCATCTTTTTCACTTTCCTGTCTCATAACAGTCTTATTTCTTACCACCGAGGCATAACTCACTTCCAAGAAGCATCCTACAGGAGTTTGTATCTCCAGAGTCAAACTATTTGCTCTGTTAACAGTGCACTTTGAGGAGGGTGAAATAGAAGAAATAAAAGCCCGGGTCAAAGGATGTAACAAAGTCTACCCCCACATAGTGAGCATCTCTGAGATGATCTAATTTGTGATATCTAGACTGTTTGACAATAGGAAGAGAATTTTCTTCAAGTTTCTTTTTTCATTGTGGTGGTTGCTTGTGGTAGCTTGGTAGGGTAGGAAGGAATTTTTGGACTGTTTTTAAGCACCATTATGTTAGTCTTTGTTATTTACAATTCTTTCCTTGCAGAGCTGGCTGCTGGTTTGTCCAGGAAAATCCTGACTGCATCAGCACGCAGCATGTTAAAAGTTTCGCAGATGCCCTTCCTCCTTACCCCACACCCTGCTACCATTTAAAGCAAATATGATGTGGAATTTGCAGGCGGCGGAGGAACAGAAAACTCAGAAGCTGCCCTGCTTGGAAAAAGCAGAAGACCTCTTCTAAGTGCCTGCCCCAAAAGGTAAATTTTAATTAAATCAGAATGCCCATATTCTCATGCTTTAGCATTCTTTGAGTTTCTTGAGCATTTTTTTTAATGATCAAGGGATTAATGTCCTAAGAATAACTGCAACATATTAATCTAAAATGATGCTCTACAACACTGGACTGAAGTTACCATCCAGAATTCTTGATTTTGAAAGTGATTTTGGTAAGTCATAATTCTAGCTTTCTGTTTGACTCAGCTACACTTTGAAACATGAGTGCAGAAAAGCTTGTCTTCCTCAGTAGCTCGATCACTACTTAAATTTAAAATCTAAAATAAAACACCAAAGCCATCTCCCCTTTGGTGGTTTGACTTGGCTGGACACCAGGTGCCCACCAAAGCTGCTCTGTCAATCCCCTTATCAACTGGACAGGGGAAAGAGAAAATATAAAGAAAGTGTCATGGGTCAAGAAAAGGACAGGGAGAGATCACTCACCAGTTACTGTCACGGGTAAAATTGACTCAACTTAAAGAAATTAAATTTAATTTACTACCAATCAAATCAGAGAAGGATAATGAAAAGCAAAATCAAAGCTTAAAAACACTGTCCCCCCAACCCCTTCCTCCTTCCCGGACTTAATTTTATTTCTGATTCTCTATCTCCTTCTGCCTTGAGGAGCGGGGAGGTGGGAACGGGGGTTATGGTCAGTCCATCATATGTAGTTTTTGCTGCTGTTTCCTCCTCAGGGAGAGGACTCCTTCCCCTGCTCCAGTGTGGGGTCCCTTCCACAGGAGACAGTTTCACAAACTTCTCCTTTCCATGGGCTACAATGCATCACAAACTGCTCAGAGTAGGACCCTTCCAGGGGGTGCAATCCTTCAGGAATGCACTGCTCCAGCACAGCTTCCCTGTGGGTTCACAAGTCCTGACAGCAAGTCTGCTCCAGCATGGGCTCCCTTCTCCTCAGGTACACAGGTCCTGTCTGTGTACAGGGCTTCTCCAGGGTCCATCAAGGCCTTCTCACAGGGTCACAGCCTTCTTTCAGGCCTCCAGTTGCTCTGATGTGGGCTTCTCCACAGGTAGATCTCTGCTCCACTGGACACCTCCATGGGCTGCAGAGGCACAGCCTGACTCACCATGGTCTGCACCAAGTACTTTCAAGGGAATGCTTGCTCCAGGTACCTGGGGCATCTTCTGCCCCTCCTTCTTCACTGACTTTGGTGTCTGCAGAGCTATTTCTCTCACACATTCTCACTCCTCCCTTCTCTGGCTGCAATCTTCTTCTGCACAATGGCTTTATTTTTTTCCTTCTTAAATGTGTTAACCCAGAAGCACTACTACCATCACTGATGGATTTAGCCTCGGCCAATGGCAGGTCCGTCTTGGAGCTGGTTGGAATTGTTTCATTGGACATCGGAGAAGCTTCCAGCAGATGCTCAGAGAAATCACCCCTGTAGCCTTCCTGCTACCAAAACCTTGCCATGCAAAACCAATATAACCCAGATGTCCCAAACAAATAGCTTTACTGTTATTTAAGCTGAATCAACGCCGAAGAACTTAGAATGAAAAAAACACCCTTGTTTCTATTCCAATTCACACATAAAAAACAACCCAACAATTTTTAACCAAGCTCCAAGTACAGGACAAATTCTCAGGGTAGCTATGGCCGTGTAAGACCACTGAAAACAAAAGAACTGACAAAAAAGCTCACATCCTCCTAGGCGAAATTTACCAGCTTTTTCCTTTTTTATAACTGGGGAGCAGGAGTGAGGATAGCCACAGTGGACCACCATCTAGGTCTGATTTTCTGTTGCCCATAAATTGTTTTATTCAAAGCCAGAGATTAAGAAATAAACAAGAACTCTGCATAAAATTTCAGATACATCATTGCTTCCTGCTTGGACCTACTACACATGATCTATATAAACTCTCAGGATTTGCAACATAAGCTCTCAAGCAGAATTTAAAAGTTCTGCTCCAACTAATTCAGTTTGAAATTTGCTTAACAAAAATCATAATGCTGTAAGAAATCAGGTTGCTCTCTGCTGCCAACTTCCAAAAAGTCTTCTCAGCTGTTCTTCGTATATACAACTCAAGTTACAGGAATTCAATTCTTCAAAGAACACTCAAGAACTACTTTAGATTTCTTTTTGTGCTTCATCTTCATACTTATGGTGTTAGGTAATACTGAAAATAGCATCAACTGTGACAAACAAAATGCAAAACTTCAACAGAAATTATCCATGTGCATCTGTAACAATCTCTATCCTCTATACTTCAGTTCCAGTCATTTGAGTGCACTGCCATTGTTGTGCCTGCTTCATGCACAGGGCTACTGTGTGGATCAGCTATTCCAGTGGGAGAAGCAAGAGAGACACAGCCTACCTTCCCTTCTGCCACTTAGGAGCTGCAGGTACATTTATTGGATCTGTGTCCCTGGAAAAGGAAGACTACCAAGTCACAGATTTGGTTCAAAGCTGTGGTTACAGCTGTTTGGTCCAGGATAAATACAGATGTCAAATGAAAACTATTTCACCCTTTGTTTCAGTCCTTCCTTCCTGACACTTCCCTTATGCCAAAAGCTGCATTCATTCAGCTGCATGCAAGCCAAGTGAGCAAAACGGATCATGCTCAAAAGATGGCACAACTCAGAGATAGTCTTCAGCCAGACAGCTTTTTAACTCGGTCATTGCACAGCAACACGAGCACTAGTTCCAGCACAAGAGGGGGGCAGAAGTCAGCAGCTAGACTAGGCAGGAGGACAGGTCACAGCATTCACAGCAGCTGTCCAATTTGAAGCATAATCAAAGTGGCCATATAATCACAACCTACAAAATTATAAGGTATGGGATACTAACTCAGTTTTGTCTCTGAAACACAGTTAATTTGATGCCTTGGAAGCACAGAGCTGGAACCACTGGCTCCAGAGGAAGACAACATAAAGAAGTGCAATCTGACTTTCCTCATTTCTGCACAGTGCTTCAGTAACTCCACACAATGACACTACAAAGTGTTATCATCAGCCCAACCACAGGACGTTCTGAAATAGACATTTCTCAGCAACCTGCTTACAGTCTTTCAAGGACCATTAGGAAGAGACAAAGGAAATAGCAATTTTTAAAAAGCAGGCTTGGGGGGAATTTTCTGTGTAAGTCAAGCATTTATTTTAAAAAGCAGGTACTTCTCTAGTCTGAGTTACCCAAGGCCTGTTACAAAAACAGAAAGTGCAAAAGTTTCTTAAAGAAACATGTTCCATAATGGGCAACACAGACAGAGAATAATTCTTTCTATACCTTATATGCCACATATTAATTAAATGATTTATGGAAATGCACTCAGCCCTACAAAATAAAAGATTTCAAAACAGTCTGCATTTTTTAGGGCAGGCAAGGTAACAGAATGCACCATACAGAAACATTTAAGGATACCTTCTTATTACTTTGTTTTCTAAAGAACTTAATTGTACTCTTTACCAAAGCAGTTTAAATACAAACATTAAATTACCTGAGGCCTTATAGTAAGCGATTTCTATTTCTTATGAAACTACATTTGCTACCCATCATCTCCACATCTTTCTCAGCACACTGAAAGCACAGGCCTTTGGGGCCACTTCCCAGTTGTAAAACCACCACAGCATACAACAGTGCAAACAGGATATGCACAAGCTACATCATCCTTTCAGGTGATGCATCCTTCTCTCTCTCCAAAGTCTTTCCTCTTTGCTGACTTCCAGAAATAGTAAGTGGGCTGCAAAAAGGGTGCACTGTTCTCCAGTGAACAGGAATAGTCCAAGCAGGAATGAGGTAAACACGCGGCACAGTTGGGCAGCTTCCTTTAAAATCAGGTATAAAAGCTGAAATGGACACTGGGAAACACCGGGCAAATAGAAACTAGATGGGCAAACAGAGTGGCAACTGTTCTGAAGAACTGAGAGTGCATTTGGGTGTAACTGCTCTTGCAATCCAAATCCAAGCACCAGAGGCAAAACTTTCTCTTTTGGCATCAATTAGCACCTCATGTCATGACTTCTTCAATAATGGAGAGGAAGCTACAGACAGATACATACGCTGCCCACCAAACACCAGTAAGGCAGACAAAGACCATGTGAGAATAGGCCAAGCTCCTACAAAACCTTCAAATCAAAGTACACATACCCCAACAGCCAAACCCATTGATAAGAAAAAAGACCCAGTGGTGACACCAAGCTTAGTGCAAACTTAATCCTCAGAGCTGGCTGCTAACAGGGCCTCTGCAGTCCTGCCTTCCTCACTTTCAGTTCACACACACTCCTGCCCCTGTTCTGGTCCAAGCTAATTGGATTCATCTTTCAGCCTGACACAGCAGTAATGCTACCAAGTCTTAGTGTAGAGTTTACCAAGTGAGCCCAGGATTATCACAGCACCCAGCATTTTTGCATGGCCTTAGAATGTGATGCTGGTATTAGTCACTGTTAGCAGAAAATTTAACTTCAAAGAAATGTATACAATTAATTCTCAAAATAATAGGTGGAGAGGGAAGGGGCAAGGGATATGTTTTCTGAGATTTACTGGCTATCCCAACCCATTCAAGAGAGCACAGACACTCAATCCTGTGGGTTGTGGGTATAATTGTAATGAAAACACACAAACAAACAAGAAAATACCACTGCCACATGCCTCAAAGTGGGGTAATTTTTAATCAACAACCGATTCATCCTCTCATACAGAAGTTTATGAGACATTGTGTAACAAATAAGTCAAACCTTGCCTTTTCAAGGAATGGACTTAAATTAAAAAGATCTTAAGACTATTTAATATGGGTTCATACATGTAACTAAACACAGAAAAACCTCTAGGACCGTAAGCGCTAAGATAAACTTTTTGTCTCAGCATTTTCTAGTCCTAATCAGCATTTTGCAAGAGCTGATCATAAATATTTTAAAGGCAAATAAAGGATGTAATGAAATTTTGGAGACATTTGACCCACTAAAATATTTTTGAAAGCTAAGGCTCAAAATGACTGTATGTGTGTCAGTTAAGTGGGTCTCCTGCTAACTCAGGAAAGGTCAGAAGGGAAGCTAACTATCTGCTAAATGCCATAATACACATGGTGTTTAAAACACACTTTTCTGAATAGAGAAATGTAAAAGCTAGCAAAACAGACACCGTTCAAGATAATTAAGTGAACTATGAAGGTGAAGGAGATTCACTGCAAAGCTTCAAATGATCAGCAATTTTCATTCAAGCAACTTTTGAGTAACTTGGAACCCACAAAGATTATTCTCAGATTAAACTCATCAAGTTTAGTTCCACGTAGCTAAAACCAAATGATGTAAACCCATTATGAAATGATGGAATAAATTGTTTACATCACTTAATACAGTAAAAGGAGATAAGCAGGATAAAGAAAGAGGAAAGGGCAACATCTGTTTATTTACCCTTTACTTTCTAAAAAGTGCTGCCTAGATTACTTCACATGCACTGTGCAGTAGTGTCAGTGCTTTGAGAGCACACCTGACTACTGTAGGGGATGTACAACCTTATTGAATACTAACCCTTGTTCTAAAGGAATTTAGTTTAAAAGTGGCATTTTCATTCAAAACTAAAAAGCAGAATAAAAGAAATGCAGAATTTCAAACTGGAAACATTGTTCTTGAGCAAAAGGACCGGAACGGTCTCTTGCTATTCAAATACAAACCCCAGTATATCATACATGGACTTAAGTCTACCACTGCCACATTGCAGTCCAAGGTGATTTTACCATAAACAGATACACCCATGTAGTGCCACACCACTGCTTCAGGGTCATCCTACATAACACTTTGATCATTACCTGCAATCTTAAAAGAAAAAGGAAGGTTTAGGGATACAGAACCTGACACATTTTTATACTACCATAATGCACCTTCCTACAGCAAATGATAAAAGCAATGCATTTGGCATTTACTACAAAGACACAACAAAACCATCAGCTGTGTTTTCACCTGGTTTATCCAGGAGAATGTATTGTAGAGTATCAGTAAGGTACACCCAGGTAGTACAGCTGTTTCCAAAAACATTTGGCTATTTATTTCCTCTCTTCTAAGTACTCTGGTTTAATGACTAATATTACACCTAGCAACTTTGGGGACCACAAAAAAATAACCTGTTTGGAGATCCATCCAGTTAGCAAGCTAGTTTGTCCAACAGACCATTTTGTTTGTCTGCTGTTGGTGAGACTGCTTGACTTCTTGCAGCACCCAGAGACATTTGCATTTCAAGTGTCAGTTCTTGAAGTTTTCTCTCTATAGCTCTCCATGTAAGTGGGATTTAAAGGCCTTCAGACATTCAGATTGCTAGTCTAAGATGAAGAATAGATGAAAAGCTGAAGATTAAAATGGCATCATATCAATGCTTACTGAACTCTAGCCTTAAGATTTATTAGATTTTAAAATCAGAATTGACACTCACTGAGGGCCTGACCCAATGCTCCCGTTAGCAGGAGATGCACATAGCTCTAAACAAAAGGTTGTAGAGAACGCAGTTCTCTACAGGTTCAAGAACGCAAATTGATGTGCAAATCCATAATAACTCCCACATTTCGTAACTAAAAGTCCTCTGCAAAAGGTCTTTCCATTAACAGATCAAAACTGAATTTGTAGTATCAGCATTCCTCATTTAATTAAATCCTATTTTGCTCAAAAATTAAGACCTTTGCAGAAATTTCATTCTTGATTCTTGAAATTGTCAGAAACAAAGCTATGCAGCTACTGGAATGCATTTAAAAGTAATTTGAGAGAAATTACTGAGTCTCTCATCAGTTCTCTGTAACTGCTATAAATTCCAAATCTATTTTGAGACAGTCACATCTAAGTGAATATTTAAAGGAAATTAATAAATTTATTAATAAACTAAGTTTCCAAGTTTCAAACAGAGAACAGTACCTTTAGGCCACACAATTTAAATTGTCCAGCAGACAAATGTTAAGAGTTTAGTGTACTGGGATGCTGTAAACTGCTTTCCCCAAATTATTTACTTGGAGAATGGGATACGTCTGTTTCTTGAGATATATTACAAAATTTAGAATGAGTTGGAGAACCCAAGAACCTAATTTTGTCCAAGTTGATTGCTGAAGCATTTATTACTAGCCCAAAGGTGTGTGTGAAGCTTTTGATGCTAGAAAGCTGCTGACAATCACGCACTTCCACAGCACTCTGGGCTGGCCACAACTCTAAAGAACCAACTGCTGCTCTGAAAAACTGCCATACTAGACTGAAAATGAAGCAATTTATAAAGAGAGTGAATGGATATGGAGCAAGACTCCACAGGCTTAAATACTGCCAAGTATTCAAATTTTCAGAAGTCTAAAATAAAAGGACAGTCACTTGCTGTTCTGCAGAACATCAGGCAGCTCTAAACCATATATCTCAAAAATTCACATCACGTATTATAGTTCCGATGTAATTTTTTTTTTTTCAAAGGGAAAATAAGATAAGTTCTGCCTTCTACAAACAGTACAAACAATCACTGAGGTTTTTCTCATTGAGTAAGGAAAAAACCGGCTCATTTCTCCTTGCTACACAGGGCAGTCTGGGTTCAACTCTTTAACACACTAATGGCCATTTACTATGGACACATTGCCAGCATTTTACTGAGGAAACCTTGAGAAAGAAAAGGCAGGGGGGGGAAAAAAAAGTAATTATAACTTCTTAACTGTTTCTAACTTGCCTCACCTAACTTTGGAGGAAATTCACAGGACAAAGAAGATATGCCCATCAGAACTCACAGGCTTTCTCCCTGGTAGCTTTTAAAAGTCTACTGTAAGAAGACGCTTAAATTAAAAAGAGACAGAATTGAACAAGAATTCTTTTTCATAGAACACATCAGATAAACTCTGTAGGGAAAAGAAGTAATGAACTGACGTCTAATCTTCCTCATAGTTTTTTATAGTCAGTAGAGTGAGAGTTGCCTTCACAAAGCCAACACAGAAGAGTAAAAATTACTCTTGTAATTTTGTCTGAATTCCCTCCTGGTGGTATCTCCACCACTCTACTGATCCCCCGCATTTGGACTTCATTTCAGCAAAATTTCCATCGAATTTTGCAGTCACCATAGCCTAAATCAACCTGTTACGTTACTGTTTGTGGGGAAAGTTGAAGAAGACCTCTTGCACTTCACCAGTTTTGACAAGCTTAGGACAAAGGAGGAGATAAAAATAAGCTCAAAGAATAATGGACCTAATTAAAACAAAAACAAAACCACACCAAGAAAACTTACATTTTGTCTGGCCACCACCTATCTTTCCTGACACTGTCAGATGTCTCTGGTAACTTGCAATCTAACAGCAGGGGAAAACTTGCTCTAAAGAGACTATACACTTTATGGAGTTTCTGAAGATCAGAACAAGTATTTGAAAAGTTAACTCAAAGTGAATAGAATACTGAAATAAAGTGACTGTATAATAACCTGAAGAAGGTGAATTCACATTGAGTTGGCCCATATTTGAAGAAAATAAAACACTCTTAATTCCATGAACAGAAAATATATACCAGATTATCACTTCAGTGAACGTAAGATTTTCTAAGGATGAAGACTGCATTCTCTGCCTCCAACAGTGCCAATATAGAAAAGAAAGCACAGAGACTTCATGAAACTCTGTGAAGAGCATTCTTACCATTTAATACTTTAGGTTTGTTCACCCTTTAAGCCCTTCAAGACTATCAGTCTCCACAATAAAATGAGGGAAAAAATCCTTAGTGAGAGTAATAAGGACAGACAACAATCAGTTAGAAAAGTGAAACCTGAAAAAAATATTTTTATAAAGTGTACATTCATTTGGCCCACTCGCAATTCCCTAATATGTCATCTCTCTACATCACTTCCAGAAAGGTGTATTTCCTCTTTATTTGTCCACTACAAAGGACCCTTAGTCCACCTGTAAAAGCCAGGATAATTAACAGAAAACAATTCCAAACTAGCATCATAGAAGCAATGCAACATTATCACATCCATCTCAGTCCTTTTCAAACCTATGCACCAGGAGTGGAACTGAGTGGTTCCTCAATACCTTATGAGGGTGTAACACATGACCCATATGAGGGAAAACACCACCTAACACTGTTTACCTGAGTCAGTCTTGTTCTTGGTGTAGTACCAACAAATAAGATAACATTTAGTAATAAAAGTATTTTAGCCCATGGCTGTACTACAATCAGTAACTCATAGAGCAAAAAAAAAACCCATTTCAGGAAGTGGCTTCTTTTTGAATCAAGTACAGGCAGAAGAGAACAAACAGCAGAGACAAGTTTTCGCCTGTATTCTAAACATTGGACACACTGTCTTTCTCTCTTCTCCCTTACAAAATTCAACACACTTCAGAAAAGCTGGGGACCAAAGAATTCTGACAGCAACTAAAGATCCATAAGGCTCTGAAAAGCAGATCCCTGGATTTGATTCCTTTTCTAACTTGTAATAAATCAAAATACTGTTTCTGTGGCTGTGAGGTTGTTCCACTGAGGCATGCAGAACAGAGCAGAATGAACTACTTTTATCTGTTTTAACTTATAAAAATTCATTAGTAGATTTAATCCCTTTTCCCAGCATCCAACTAAGAGGCATTTAAGGGTGCTATACAAAACAGCCTAAATCCCAGTCATCATCATCTAATGCTTCGCTTGTCTTCCCTTAAAGTATAAAAGGGAAAAGGGAATAGTAGGCCTTGAAATAACTACTGATGTGTGAGGTTATCCAGCAAGCCAAAACATGCAGGAGCATCTAATAACCAACTCTCTCCATCAGTAGGGGATTTTCAAGGAAATACTGTAGTTTAATTGCCCAATTTCTATCTACAATGTTGATTTTCAAGCAGAGCAGGCTATTTTGGAGTTATGCCCTGGCTTATATGAAGATGAAAGATGTATCCAACTAGGTTCAATTAAAAAAGTTCTCCAGCTGCCTCCAAATCTGGCTTAAATACAGCATGAACTCAAAAATTAAAAGTTGAGCCAGAAAATCAGGGCTGAGGGAAGAGTAATGGGGGGGGGGGGGGTGGGGAGAGTTTTTCTTCTTTTTAATGACATCACGAAACAGTCACATTTCCTAAATTGAGTTATTCCAGTGTTAATGTACATTAGATATGCAAAAATTAAGTTCACAAACCAACAATGGGAAGTCTAGGTGAAGTCACATTAAGAGAAGAATGGGAAATCCAAGTTTACATGCCAGTATGGGTTTAATCATGATTTAAGCTTTATAAAAGGTCTGAGACAGCTCAGCAATATTTCAGTCATATACAAATGATTATAACATCAGTTTTGCAAGAGAATTTGGGGCAAAAGAGGCAGCAGGGAGAGATGAATCCACTCTGCCTATCTACAATCATCTGTGCAACATCCAAAATTTGCTTCAGCCAGTATATCTTGAGAATATGGAAGATGATAACTTAATGAGAAGTCATTATATTCTCATTTTCACACAATATTTGGATGTAAATTAAATAAATACCAAAGATTAAAATAGTAAGCTTATGCAGATTTTTCAGATATTCACCTCTAAACAGGTGCTGTTCCCACCGATCAGTGGGTTCAAAAGGATCTGACAATTCACTGAGGCAATTAACTTACTTCTTATGTCCAGATAGACCAGTATCTTTTTGACAGGAAAAAATTACTTACTACTTCAAACCATCTAAGAAGGATTACACAAACAGGTTTTTTTCATGTATTTTACAACTGCTTTATAAACAGTTGGCATAAATGCATGCTTGCAGTTACATCCAAATTAGCATATCTTTATCATTCACGTAATTTACTTAAAAAAGATCAGTGTTTAGTAATATATACAGTTCCAGATTAACAACTGGAACTGAAATTAGGCATCACCTGCCTCAAGCTATTAGTAACTAAACGTTCATATGGCATATTTGCAGACTTGATCCATTACTGACAAAGTAACTGGCATTTTCATACACCCTTGGATCAATCGTGGAGAAAGGAGGTATCAGAAACTCCAGACAAAACTGGCAGGAGTAAGTAGTGACTTTATTATTTATTTCCAGATTTTTAGTCCTAAGTTGTGATGGTGTTCATCTGGTACATCTACAACACACAGGCATACCTTGCCTACCTTCTTATGCACAAGCATGAAGTGCTCTTTCCTACCCATTAACTGTACCCAGTTTTCCTCCTGCTCTCTAGCTTTCTTGAGCTTACATTCCTCTCACCAAAACACTGCTGCTTCTCTTTACAGAACACGAAGGAACGTGTTTCGGGTACAATTCTCTGATAATGTGCTCAAAAAGCCTCCATAAAAATTCACCTTTACTATGATTGACAACTGTTCAAGAAGAACAGTCTCATAGGATGAATTTATGCACATTACCAATCTTTTCATTACTAAGTTATGGTACCTGTAATAAATATAGCAACAGTAATGCTTAAAAGCTATTCCTGACAGTTTTTGGAAACTTAAATAACAAGTTTCCTTTGTCAATCTAAACCACGTTTACATTTATTCAACCATACAAAACCACGGTTAAATTACTCTGTCATTTTTTATATCTATCCCAAATCCCCTTTCTCATTACTTGCTATTTAGTGGCAAGGTTAAAAGGAGTCTCACCCTGAACATACAGGGCTTAGAATAACCTCAGCTATCGTAATTTGCTGTAAACTCTAAATACAAGCAAAATTCACAAGATTTGCCTATTCATAATAATAAACTTGCTTTTATGGTGTGCATTTTTTCTAATTATATTCCACAGTTTCAACTGCTCTTCATAATTAAGTATGTTAAAGTTTTTCCCCTGTGAAAAAATAAAACCACAAGTATCTCCATATAGCATATATATGCTGACAACTATTTTTGATTACTTTTTCCAGCATATATACAGTTCTTCAGAAATCAAAATAACAAAGGGATCCACTTTATCATTTCCATGTCAAGAGGAAATACATTAGAATACAAGTCTAGTTTTCACAACACTATTCTTAAAGATTCAGTGAATTTCACTGCAAGTACAGGAAGAGATATTTGCATTTTATTTTCAAATATAAGTGAAAGAGCCATGTGATTTCTTTCATACATGCTTATCACCATCACTGTTTTATCAGAGTCAAAAGACTATTTGTGTAAGCTTTCTTTAACATTTAAAACAGAATATTGCTCTAACTTTCCCAGGAGATTGTGATAAGGACACATTTAGAAATTCCTCTATATCTGATAGGATATTGCTAAGAAAAAACACTTTTTTTTTGCTGCCCACATGACCTCTTCCTTGTCTTCAAAATTAAGTACTATTATGATACATAATCATGATCTATCTGTAAGTGCATATTCTTTGTTTTTTAAATTAACTATGGGGGAAAAGAGGCAGAAGAAAAGGTACTACTTCAAGGTTACATCCCTCCCTCCTTTATGCTAGCCCTGCTCTACCTCAGCCTTTCACCAGTGTTACTGGTAACAATTTCCACCCCACCTCCACAAAACAAAAAAAAAAAAGTATACACTAAAAAATTCCTCATGGAAAAAATTTAAAAATACATTCTTTATTTTTTTGTATTGTAAAGAGTGTATTTAACCCAGACAAAAGCTGAGTAGTGCGAAGTAATTGTGGGTAAAATTCTACAAATCAGAATGCCAAGAGAAGACACTATCGTAGAATAAAAAGCAAAGGAAAAAGTGCTAGACTTTGACTGTGACTTTATTCCAAAGATGTGAAAACATAGGAAAAAACAGTGCTCCAAAGCAACAGAATTAATTCACATTTACAACCCAACCTTAGATTTGGCAATTACAGCTGTTCTGAAAAAAGTTACTCTTGACTTCTCTTTATTGAAGAGGGGGGTCAGGAAAGAAAGAGGAAACCATCTTTGAAACAAATGCATTCAGATTTTCCAGACTGCACCTCTCACATTTATAGCTGAGGAGCAAGACTATTAAACCGAATTCCCCTTATTGCCCACAGATTAGAAAAGAAGTAAGCATACTTTACAACTCTGTGAAAATAATACAGAGACTAGCAGAGGGAAATCTGCTAGTCTGAAGGATTCAAGCTTACAGCCCTTTAAATGCAAGTTATCTTCAAGTAAGTTTTTTCTCTTTTTGCAGTTTTCCTTTCAAGTGCTAACACACGCAGCATACATTGCTCCATCGTCTCTCAGGTGTAACAAATCAAAGCCTTTATTTTCACCTCTGACATTTTCCAAAAACATATGAATATATGACATACCTTATGCTGTAACAGTTCAACCTGCATCAGCTAACAATTTTTTTTTAGGTTTAAGCCTACACACTGTACAGCCTACTTTCTTTCTTTTTGTACTTTGCCGAATCTCCTCAATTTCACAAACTTCTGAACAGAATTGTCATTATTAATTCTCAGCAAGACACCTAAGCCACTATGAATCACTGCAGCAACTGGCAAGTGTCAGCACTACTCTCACAATGCTTCAGAAACAGAGGGAAGTCCTAAAGCAACTAAAAGCTTTTAGCTAAACCTACCGCTGACTTGGTTCTTGCACAAGTCTTCATCCAACTTCATTAAATAAGAGAGCAAAGAAAAAGTGTGCATTAGGGTGACATAACATTTCACAAGCCAAAAATATTTCATTATTCTGCCTCTCTAACACCAGCATCTCAGCTCCGTGTCTCCAGGCTGGGACACCACACAGGCTGGAACTTTATTTCTCAAACTTCATTAAAAGCTTATTGAACAGTGACCATTATGCATCCTACAACTGTCCACAGTGGAATTGGGCCCTCAGAGTTTATTCATTGGATATCAGGCATCAGAACTACTTGGCTCCAAACAAGTACAGATTACACATGTTGCGCCCCTTCTTAACATAAGCACTGCACGATGTAAACCATTATATTTACTGTGCAAAACTGCATATTTCTCCATGCTGTGTGCAAATTAAATTGCTGATTAATATTCCACCCATAAACCAATTGATAATAATGATTTTTCCTGAAGAGAAGTGAAAACAGAATAAAGGGCTTTGTTGTAGTCTCTAAGGTGCATTGCTAAGCCACAGATTTCTATACAACAGATTCCTGCAAATAAAGAGGGAGTGAGCACTTCTCTGCACAGGGAAGTTGTGGTTCTTTTCCCAGAACTCACATTTACCATGATCATTGCATTTTAGTCATACTACTTTAACAACATTATCGTCTGGAACACTGGCAGCTCTGCAGTCCAGTGGTAGAGATAACAAAATACTTAAGCTTCAACAATCATGGAGAAGTTCACTGTTGTTCTGATAATCTAACCCACAAAAATACAAAGAAGCAAACTACTGTGACTTCATACAGACTGTATTCGCTGTGTGGTAGAAGAAAAATCACTTATTTTTCAACATCTTTTGGACACTTAAGCCATGTTCATCCAATGAACAAGCATGCTTTAGCACTTTGAGTTCAATAGAAAAGATATAGCTCCATTTCTAGTGATGAGTAATTTAAAATACATGTTAGTATAGACCACTCTGCAGCATAACTTTAGAGAGTTATAAATACAAGTTTAAAAGTTATGGTAGGATGTACTTGCTTTCTTACATTCCACTCAGTGTCTCACTGCCTGTCCGTGCTCATCACGTGAACTGTCAATACAGCTTGCTTCATGGCATCAAGACAAGCTCATTTTGAAATTACCATGGGCATCCAGAGCTTACCAGAGAATCCTGAAACAGCTTGCTGTGAGACATAGCCACATGCAGAGGCTCATGCTGGTTTTAGAGAATAAATGATCTTCAAGAGAGGCATGCTATCACATCAGCAAAACCTCAGTTTTTGTTGAACTACTATTCTCATTAAAAAATCATTTTCCTTATTATCCTTACATGTTTCGTCCTAGATTCACTGTTCCCCTAGTAAAACATACTATAATTTTTTCAGTAAACAAAATTTCTAGATAAATGTTAATCACTGCCTGGCTATTTCCGTAGGGATAGTAATACTCAAAACAGAACACATGCAGCTAGTAACAAATGAATGGAAGTACCTAGTTGTGACACGCACGCGTTTTACCAATGCTCTAAAATTTTTCCCTCTTCAAAGGTCTAATCTGTTGACCTAATTTGGTTCCATTATTGCCATACTAAGCAATACAATTAAGGGACTGCTTAAGTCGGTTAACAAGGGATGGGATGGTGTGGTGTATGAGGGGTTTGTGCATGTGTTGCTCTTTTACGCTTTTAAAAACAAAAGTGAGAACAAGTTTTGTAGATATCTCAATATTGTGCATTTTTCTCCTTGCTATTCACAAGGCCCATGTTCAAGTTCAACAATCTTTCTGTTAAGAAGTCAGTTGGAATAATTACTCATACTTTTGAGCTGTTAAACAGAATTCCTACCAAATGGCAAACATAAGACAATTGTGGTGTAATTTATCATGGTAAAAGCAACCAACTAATTTTCAAATTGTCTATTAAGTACCCATAACTGATATACATTTAGTTGGTCTTGACATTAAGAAAAATTACAGCATACTCACCCATATACACAGTGTGAAGCTACTAAGTCAAAATCTAAAGATTTGCTTAAACCAGAATGGTCAAGTTTAGAAGAAGTTTCAAGATAATAATAAAGAAAGTGACAAAATTAATCCATTTTTCCATCTCCCTTAATATAAAATGTTAGTTTCAACACAAGAAAAATTGCTATAGCTTCCACTGATTAAACTAGTTTCTTGTTTGATAGATTCACAATAACTCATCCTATCCTTTGTTGAGAAATCAAATAAAAATCAAAAATGTCTGGCTGCCCACGCTTATTCTTGCACTTAAAGATTTAGCAGCTCTCTTGGAAACTAGGAAAACAGGTATCTTTAGAACGCAGTGTTAAAAATACATCTCTGTTTCCCTACCTGTTTCTCACTCAGAGCTGTGATTTTGGCTTGAAGTTCATGAAGTTGTTTCTTCAAATCAGCGTTCTGATTAGAAAGAAAAAATATCTGTGAGAAAGATATTCCATTTGTTAACAAAGAGTAGTAGCAGGAAGGTGGGTTTTTTTGTTTGTTTGTTTTGTTCTTGCATAGTGTACTAAAAATACAGCACCTCTGGATGTACAGCCAATAAAATTCAAACGGCTCAACAAAGCCTTATTTAAGTCACTGAGTGCAGCAACAATCAGAGGACCTTTCTAGCACTCAGAGAGATAGCCCAGTTTGGAAAGAAAATTTTATTAAAACATCCATTAGTGCTTATCACATTATAAAGCACATTTGTACATTTCATCAAGTTTACAAATTAAACAATAAATGTTTGTTAATATGTAATACAACAGTATCATACTGTATATAACAGTATGCTATGGCATGTTATCTAAAACATTCTCACCTATGCTACTTATGCAGACATTTACACTTAACTATGTAGAGTATCAAACACATCTATTAAATCTTAATTGACATATGTATCAACTGAAGGCAAACATACATAACTCCTTATTTCCATGTATGCTTATGCCTTAGACGGTGCTAAAGAGAATTACATTTGCTTTGACACATCATTCATATCAGCACTTTGCTTACAGCAGCACTTTTATAAGTTTCAGATTTTTAAAGCCATAAGCAACACTAAAAAGATGCAGACAGAAAACAATTTTTACCAGGACTTTTTCTTTTCTACTGAAATTTAAAAAAAATTAAACATCTGTCCTTAGTTTAAAACCTGTGAAGCTCTGCAGAAACATGAGAGAATTAGGTTTTCCTTAATTTTTCTCCTGTCCCACTTTTTTTGTTCTCATTTATGTTGTAAAGTTTTTGTACTAGATTATGCAGGTTTAGTCTGCTAAGCAGAAATATTAAAACGTAAGACTAATATCATCACAGGAACTTCATCCATAGTCCCTATTTTTATATTCCTCCAATTTTGAAATGCATTTTGATCTCAGCTTGCAGAAAGTTTCTGATTCCAGCAAAACTAGATATTGACCAGGCCTCCTCCCTTCTTCTAGATTCTGCTTAATAATCTGGGATAAAAATGCATTAAGAGCATTGGAAACAGGGACCAGATTTACTTTTCCTGATTCTAGGAACTTTGCATGGCTGCTTACAGCATGACCTCACTTTCAGCAAATATGAACTGAAAGTGAACTGCTCTGCAGACTAATTGTTAGCAGACCTGACCAGCGAGTAAGAGCAGCAGATCTTACTCAAATCCCATCAGAATAAGAACATTAAAAAAAACAGATTTTCCAATACACCCTGCTTAACCCTCCCCATCAGAGGTTTAACTACCTGAGTGTTATTAAAAGCTGTCTTCTCACTTTACTGAGCTCAGAAAAAAATGTACATTCAGAAAATTACAAGACATTTACTACTGTATGGTGATAGGAGCTCTTAACAGCAAGACTCAAGTGAGCAGCCTTTATCCCTCTACTCAACATTTCAGACTGGTTTGAGAGCTCCACAGAATTCCCCATCCAGCATCCAGGAGTGTTTAACTGCTGTACGAGAAAACCCAGGGACTTTAGGCAGTCACTGGGAAAGGGATGATTTCTGCTGTCTATGCAGGGAGTCCAGTTATCCAACTTCAGTAGCTCTGAAACTTCCCACAGCCAAGTGTCCATTCTACAGACACTACAGGGCTGGTAAGACACCCAAGACAGGCAATATGCACACAACCTTAAGCTATATTGTTTGGACAAAATTTCTTAGACAGAATATCCTCTCTCTTCTTGTACTGTGAACTTTCTGATACTCCAAAAAGGAAAAAAGCTACTGCGAATAATGGCAGCTTTTATAGACAGCAGCTTCCAATAGAATCAGAAACTTACTGCTCATCTGAACTGCACCATAGCCCAGAAAAGTCGCTTGATTTAAACTGTTAAGAATATGTATGAGGCAAAAAGCTCCATAATAGCAAGAATTTTGGTTTTGATTTAAACAATCCAACAGTCATTGTTCAAAAACTTATGAACAAGTTTTCTTCTAAACACTGAGTTAGCAAGGAAGAAGGTGATCCAGAAATATCTAAAATCCTCAAGTTTCATGCACTGTCATTTCTTGCATTTCTAAGGGAAATTATCCAATATAAAAATAGTTACCTGTGGATCTTGCTTCATTTGGGCAACCAATTTCTAGAAAGAAAAAAGATGCAACAATACAATGAAGATTTTCATTACGAACCCTTTTTAACAGTTTAAAATTCAGTATTTTTTAAGAGCCTTTGTAAAAGCAACATATTTCATTTATAGCATTTTAATAGCAAAGCCTGGAGTCCAGTATTATAACATTTCCAAACCCATTCTTATTAATACAGTAGAAGTACTGTATTAAGCCATCACTTTCGCTCCTCCTAAACAGCTCTTGAACAAGTGATGCTTTTTAAAGACAATTTAAGCCAGCTGGGTAAGATAATCTAATAGCTGTGTCTCCTCTAGAACTGCTGGCCTCTTTGCTTGCAGTCACAAGAAACACAAACCACAGATAACTGCTGCAGGCACAAAAGCTGCTTGTATATTTAAGGGCAGAATGTTTCAAGTACTAAAGCTCTGCCTGTGTGTTGCCTAGGCTGGTACCAGATGGAAGACCCATGTTCAGAAGTATCTTTGCCACTTTTCTCCCTCAGAAAGAGATTGAGATCATTGTAGAAGAGATGCCCTCCACATCCAAAGGAAAACAGACAGATTGTTACCATTCACTATTCTTCCTCTCTCACTTCCTTCAGGCAGCTGCAGGAGAATGCTGTCTATTGCCAAGCAAGGAAAAAGTTACCAAAGAAAACCAGAGCCCAGAATGAAAACAACATAAACCCAAAACTCCTAATATCTTTTTTGGTAAATTTGTAGAAATTTACATCTCTAATGTTTTCAAAGATTATGTTTTAGGTTTAGTAGCTACTAACACACATTTCTTTCATTGATCTGCTTTAATTACTTTTTGAACCAGGAAAACATGCTAGATTCTGTGACCATAAGTTCTCAAGTTACATTACAGGACTCTTATGTAAAAGGATGACCTCCTTTTTCTTTTGAATCTGTTTCCTTACAATGCAAGTATGAGGGACTAATACGATTATGGAAAACCAGAGCTGACAAGTCAAGAAGAGCTGGAACCTGGACTTGATGATCCTTACAGATCCCTTCCAACTTAAGACATTGTATGATTCTATGGCTGCTTCTCTGTTCAGCTCCTTCTTACATTTTTTCCACACCACATATTCCCCCATCAGTCCTCACCTCTTTAGATCGAAAAACTCCTCATGCACAAATCATTCCACTGCTTTGTTCACTCTTGGCACTCTTCCATAACTCTCTAGTTTGTCTCTATCATCTGGAGACAAAGTTTAAAACTATGTGCAACACTCAAGTACTCTGTAGTGCAAAAAACTCCTTCCACTGTGCCAACAGCCAGTTCACAACCTGCTATTGCAGATGTAAAACTGGGCCTGTTTTTCCGAAGTGCATCACTTGGCATTTATCTACACTGAATATTATTGTTTCGTCATGCTGCCATTCAGCATCACAGGAACAGACTTAGCTTATTTTTCCTCGGTGCTTCCTGTCACATTGGAGCTTGACAAGCAACAAATCTGTTAGTTTTTATACAAAGTGCTCCTGCAGACACAGTCATAAGACAATACAGTCAGTACTGTAAACTCTTCATAAAATATTGCTAAATTTTTGGATCACACAGTACTACGTCATGCAATCTGAAGGAAAAAAATATTCCTCCTAAACATAAGCTAAATTTAAGGTATTTTAAAAGCTACTGATCTTTCTGCCATGAAATAAGAGAAGGACAAGGATGCTTTAGGTTCCTTCCACACATCAGCTTGAGGAATCATCCATGAAACTCAACCCTTCTGTAAGAATACCTAAATATAAGTCCTTTAACACCTCTTGTGTTAAAATTTATCTTAATTATGTCAACACAGTAGCATAATGAACAATTTAGACTTGATGCATCTCTTCTCAGGACAAGCAATATAGCTTTGACATGGAAGACATTTGAATATTCAAGTTGTACACTCATAGAAGTGATCTGGTCAGGCGTCATTCATGGTGGATTCTCTGATCGTAGAAAGTAGACACAAAAAGTAGCTTTTTCTAAACAACTAAACACCTTTTTTGGATTCTTACTGGTAGTTTTAGGTACACTTTGCCAAAGCAGCATTATGGAAGCTTCAGACAGAGTTCTGGAAGTGAAACAGAAGAGGCAAAACCCAAGGAGCTATTCTACAAACAAAACCACATCATAGTGAGCATCACTTGTACAGCCATGCAAGCAGTCACAGGCAACACGCTGCATCGGGAAGCTGGGAGGGTTTGGCTACAGAGCTGAGCTGAATTCCTTATGTTCATCACAGACTGTCCACCACTGTCCACCACTTCCAACAGGACAACAAACCACGACTGTGTGAGTGTTGGCAAGCTTTGTTAGAGAGTCCTCAGAAAAAGAAATACTAGAGAAGTAAAAGATGAAAGAGACAATTCTTCATAAATCCTGAGTGAAAAGAAGGAACATATTATATCTTTTTAGGTTACAAAATTCAGAACTATACAAGAAAGTTCAAGCATTTCATTTGAAGATTTTTTTTTAGTGCCAAAACCAGTTTAATTTCTATCAGCGTGCGTGCTGACAACCAATAACCATGCAAGCACAGCTCACAAAACCTTTACTGAAGCACCCAATATTTTATTGCAAGTGTTATTTTCCACTGTAAACATATAGCCTTTTCTTAGCCTTAATTATAAAAATATACAGCATCTTGAATTTAAAAAGACAACCTTCTGATATAATGGTTTTTCTAGTTTCACCAACTAAAACCAAATCTAATTAAAGTTGATTTTTGTGAAGAGCTCACTTTTAATGACACCTGGGCAAAATTAAAGAAAAGAAAGTCAAAAACCCAACCAACTTTAAGCTGTTCAAAAAAGGTCTTTTTGGATATTTCTGAGTCTTCATGCCTGTTCATCAGTGTCATTATGAACTAATGATGATGCTAAAGGTTATTAAAAATTCACAGTCTTAAAATTTCTGGTTCACTTGGGCATAAAGGGGAATGAAGATGCACACAAGGGGTAAACGCTGTCATACAAACATGAGCATGATTAGCAGTTTGCTTTAGTAGTTAATACTTGAAAAAATTACTTACTGGCCTTAAACATTTCTATGTCTGCAGCAAAATGCCATGGGTAATTTCTGAACTTCCTTGAACTCCACAACAAAACTTCATTGAAGTTTTGAATACAAAGGCCTTGGAGTTACTGAGCAGAGCAAAACACTCATCCGTACTTCTGAAAATCCATCCTTAGCTTTTTCAGGTTTTTCTCCCTGGCCTTAAGTGGTATTTTGTTAAGCAGACATAGCTTGATTTTACTAATTCACTCATTTGAGTTCCTGCAATATGCACATCATTGCAGCAAGTACTGAACAAGCCATCCAGATCACATTTTAGACAAGTCACTAAGTAATTTTGAAACACTTTCCAAATTTCATATTACGGACTACACTGATCAATGTTACTTCTCATATATTTCTTTTATCCACTGTGTAACAGTTGTGAGTTTCAGATATCTGAAGAGCATCAGAAATACTTGGAGAACTGTGTTTAGAAAAGGTCTCATTGTTAAATTTAACATTTCAAGTTGGCAGCTAGTCTGTCTATGGCTATAATAATTTTCTTCCAAGAATTAATATGCATATGTCCTCCTATATTTACTAAATTAGGTTTTAGTAGTAGTAGTTCCTCACTGGCATTGTAAAACAATGGCAAACTGCAACCCTACTGCCATATAATATTGAACAGGTTACTAGTGAAAAGACCCAACATGTAAAAATTTACAAGGCCCAAGCACTACAACATTTTGGTTATCAAAAATATAGTTTAGAAGCTACTGAAGTAGAAGACATTCCAGAAGAGGAGCATCAGATTAAACTACGCAGCAGTATATACATTTCACTTCTAAGTTCCTCAGCCATATTTCTCCATTGCCAGCTGAATACTGAAGCTGGCTTCAGAACATCAGAAAAACCTTCCAGACAGAAGAGCTGAACACAGTTTTCAGAATGTTTTTATTACTGCTACAAAGTACTAAAAAAAAAAATCCCCACCCACAGCTTGATATGTAGATTTTTTCACATTTGCTAAAAAACAACAGGTGGTCAGGTCAAAATGTGGAGTATAAAATTCTGTAGTAGTTTCAAGCTTATAAAACAATTATTACTATAGTTGTAGTGCTATTGCTTAATGCTTCCATTAGTAGTAATACTGTCAGCAGTACTAATGGTGTTATTGCTTTAAAGCAAGAAAGTATATAAATTACCTGGTGAACCTGAATTTCCACTTTCAGAGCCTCCTGTAGAGTCTGCAGCTCCATTCTCTACCTTCTCCACTTTCTCTAGAAGTGTCTTTGCTGATTCCAGTGCCTTTAGTTTGTGGTTTCCTCTTTAACACCAGTCCTATAGAAAAATAAAGGTTTTGTTTTGATTAGTGAAGGAGAAGAGTCAATTTGAAAAAAGGAGATTATAACACAACAGGAATTCAATAGTGAACTATATTCAAATGCAGCTTTCTAGCCTAAATACAGTCAGTCTTTTGAACACAAGAACTCTGCAGGCTCTACAAAATGCCTGCCATGGAGTCATTTAGCCAAATTTGTTACTTCCCACATATCCCAAAGTTGACATACTTTCCCTTATCTTAGTTTGCAGGCAGCTATTTCCTACCAATATCCTATTGCAGTTGCATATTAAATTAGCAAATTTAAGTACTGAGAATGTTTTAAAAATCTGTGCAGAAGAAAACTTATTCTGGAGAATAAAATTCTACAACCACAATAAATAGTTAAATTGAATGTACTGCATTAACACACTTTCGTGATACTATGGAGATGTTCTTAGATGGGACAGTGTGCATGTTATTTAACAGAACAACATTAATATATTAATAACTCACTGCCTAAAGTTTGTGCCAAGTTAGTAATTTCAGTTGAAATCTGTTCTGAAGGAACAGAAGAGTGATATTAAGCAGCACAAGACATTTCAAAAAGATTAATTTTATAACCTTTTTAATCTTGGAAATCTACTTGTAGATCATGAGAATAAAGTTTAGCATCTTCACTTGTACTACAAACAAATTAATCCCCCCAATCTCTGACATAGAAAAGCATTATCAAACATACTTCTAAAAGCCCTAAATGCTGGACAAGAGATTTTTTTTCAGAAATATGTTAGAAGTATCAGCTTCTGAAACAGGATTAAGATGCCCATATGCTCAAATCATAGTGGAACCTGCGTAAAAACATCAATAAATACAAACACATGAACATCACTGGAAAACATTATATAGCAATTTTTCCAGTCACTTTTCCATCCAGACACCACAATTAAGGAATTGCAGTGCTGCAATGTTAAAATAGTTCCTATTTTTTTATTCTTTGAAAATTGCTCACAATCTACAGGTGTTGTTGCCAACTCAGAGGCCTTGATAATGACACTACAATGTTTTCAAAAGGATCCTGACAGCTTTGATTAGACATGCAGGCTGTAAAAAAAGAGTAATTCCCATAAGTTAAAGAATTTTATTTTAATGTTGTCTCACTAAAGTAAACTGAAGTAGTGGACAAATCTGTGAACTCCTGAAAAAAAAAAAAGGGTTGAAGATGTGTGTTTTATTTATCATTCATCTTTTCAAACAGAAATATGTTACAAAAAGAGTAGGCTATAAAGGGGGGTAAAAAGCATTATATTTAAACTCTTTGTCAGTGCTGTCTGCTGTTAGCTTAAAGTTACTTATTTAAATAACAAAGGCCTGATCAAACTTTCTAGCCTACACATGAAATGACCTTCTGCAAGG
This sequence comes from Promerops cafer, assembly GCA_013398275.1. Taxonomy (NCBI): domain Eukaryota; kingdom Metazoa; phylum Chordata; class Aves; order Passeriformes; family Nectariniidae; genus Promerops; species Promerops cafer. Next base: position 3,606,774 of record VZSE01007886.1, read on the forward strand.
GCCTCTCCCACATGTGACACTGATGAGTGAAAACAGCTGCCTTTGCAGCACTAGTCTCTATAAAACTGTAATCTGTATCAAGGGATACATGGAAATTACATATAGTTCCCTGTCCTATTACCACAAACAGTAATGAGAAAACAGAATCATGGATTATTACTTCCACTCACTGACAAGAACAATTATAGCATGCTTCAAGTCCCTACCATTGCAGTTTCAAAAGAAGCCATGCTTCAGAAAACCATGTGGGAGACTGGTTAATGAAAACTGGAACCCACTGCAGAGGCCATAAGTGTTTTTGACCCTTGGAAATTCAGTTTCAGGGTAAAGACAGGCAGATATGGTTAGTTTCTTTCTCAGTGTGTCTTCAAAAAAATCAGAAGGCACATGATGAATAGTTCATATTGCTCTGTAGCTACATGCTAACTTCAAAAGTTGAGTGCAGAACAGCAAAACAGTTATCTCAACTGAGAATATAAAAAATATCCATCACTTAAATATATATAACTGTAAAGTCCAATACAGGTTCATGGCAAATATGACATGCTACCTCTGTAAAAGAACATATAAAGATTGAGCAACTTCTGTTAATGCACAACTTAATTTGACAGATAGAAATTGTAGTACTGATGGTTCATAAAAACTAATCCAAGCTAATTGCATCTATGCCCTGAACAGCTAGCAAGATTTTTCAAAATTGATTTTTAAGAGGTTCAGGAAAAAAGTGACACTGCCTTGCAGAAAACAAGTAGTTGCTCAGCCCGAGCTATGTTTATAGGGGTATAAACATGAAAAAATATATTTCATTTAAAAGTTTAGTCAAGTTGCCAAATTCTGAATATGAAATATATACAATTGTTTCTTTCTAGAACACACACTCGCAGCTTCCCTTCACAAGCAGGAATAACTATTCAGTTATTATTAACTGTCTAGAATTCCCCCGAAGTTCATAATACACGACTAATACAGTTAAAAAAACAAAAAAGAACCAAAAATAAAAACAAAAAAACCCTCCAATCATTCTTTACATCCAGCAAAACCTAAACTGCTTTATTCCAGTTTACATAGAATAATGTCTATAAATATCTATCAGGGCATCTGGTTAAATATTGCTCACACTTCCTTTGAGAGGAGGTAAAAAACTATATAAGTGGCTATACATTTTGCTAGTGCAAAAACTTTCAGTATTTTTGAACTTTTATTCTTTAGACTGGACTTAAAGGGAAGATTTAAAAACTTAAGTTCAGTAGCACTATAAACTACCTATAATACCACATTCAAAGAGGTGTAAAACCATCTGTGATTTAATCACAGAACATGGTGCATTTTCCACTTTACTCTTATGGCAGTGGAATTATTTCAAATAAAAAGATTATAGATGACTGAAACTGCATGGATGGCTTCGCCTGCAAAAATTCTTCATCTCATTATTTTTAAAGGAAAACAAACAAATGCCTTGCTCAATGCCAGAATTGGTGATTTCCAAAAGGAAGGCACAGGATTCAGGAGTACATGCATCTCTTGTACATTCAGACATACTCCCAAGTCTCAGCCAGGAAGAACACTGAGCAAGAGGTAAATTAGGCATTTCTGGATGGATTTCAACTATTGGAGGCAGCAGTCCTCCATTCAATTTCTTGCTGGCATTCATTTATTACCAATAATCACTTATTTCTTAAGTGGTTGCTTCAAGACTTATAATTTCATACTCAGATAAGTGCCCCAATGCACTGCATATAGACTATTTAAATATTCAAAGACTGAATGATACCTTAAACTCTACAATAATCACATAAGTCCATTCACAGTTCTGTTATCTCAATTAAATACAATCTACTTGGGAACCTCTAAAATATTACAATACTATTTCAACTATGGCTATTTTGGAGCCTACACTAGAAGCACAGCTGCCAAGGCATATATAGTTATATAAACAAAGGTAGGACACACACAAAGCCATGAATGCCTTCTGTGTGTATGGAAGGACTCTGAATAACTCAGAATTTTAGAGAGAAGTCTTCTTGAGCCAAAATCAATCCCTTCAAATAAATGTAGTTTTCACACTACACAGAAAAAAAAATTTATTATTTTTGAGTAGATTAATTTAAATGTCCATTGTATTTACAGACCCTTGGGCCCAAATCTCAGCCTTACAGAGATTTTATTTATAAGACTGGGGCTTCCATCAGCAACATTTACTTTTTAAGACTTAATTCCTGAATATAAGAATAGATAGAATTTCAGTTTCAGTAACCATCAAACTTTTCCAGGAATGGATGTCAGCTCTTCATATCATCTACTCTTAGGTAAGCCATTTTAGCCTTGGGAAGAAGTACTTACCAGTTTTGAGTAAGTTATCCCTTTCAGCTCTCTACCCCCTCCTACAAAAGAAAACAACAACAATAAAAAAACAAAATTACAAATATTTTTAACTAGAGTTTGAAACAAAAAAAAGAATTCAAATATTTGGAAAGTTGGAGAGGGAAGGGTTGGGGTTTTAGACAGGGGTTTTTGGTTGTTTTTTTTCAGGAGAGTTGTAATTTTTTTTTTAAATGCTGAAGTTAACTATAAAACACCACTTTGAAAGAAAATCAGTTTGAAGTGGCAGGGGAAACTAAGGAGATCTACAATTTTAATCTGGATATAAATACAAACTCTTACTGTCACTAGGGGGAGAAGCAATTAGATACAAATTTTTCTAGTTCTGTGCAAGATCAGTGTCCCCCTCCTGTGGGGGAAAGATCTTCTCTCCATTACGTTTATTAAGATCTATATCACAAACCCTAGCAGTTGCCACAGCTAAGTATGACGAGGTTACCCACCCTAGACATTTGCCCACCACCTCTGCTAGGGGTTACACCAACACCCAGAGATGGTAGAGCAGGTGGTAGGTCAGCAGAGTCATCACCAAAGCTCAATCCCGGAGTACTGCTGGGGACTGAAACAAACAGCAGTGTAAGACAATATGGTGGGACACAAAGTGTGGAGGCCGAGAAGAGGCACTGCCGTTACGCTGCCTGGGTCATAGGTAGAACATTCTGTAGCACAGCAAGGTAATACCTCTGAAATCACCACATGAATCATAAAAAACTCATGAGTCAGAGTTCTAAAAAGATAGTTACAATACAAATGATAACTCATTTGCTCAATTACTTTGCCTGATGCTAAAAAAAGGCTCCAAAATACTCCCAACTTTCTAGTAAAATACTAGAATATTAGCGTATTTGAAGCTTAAACTTCACAGCTAACAAGTTCTTTGCAGATGTTCCTACCCACACGTAAGCCATCACAGAGCTGAAGCTTAAGCCCCAGCCTTAATAGAAGATAAAGCAGTAGAAAGTCACAATCACCTCTCACTCATTGGAGACCAGCACAAGTGGAGTGTTTCCATTTACTAACCAGCAGAACCAGGTGCTGATGACCACGAAGAACAGAAAACAGGAAGCCTACTGCTGGCCATGACAGTATTGTCAGTCTCTTGGTCTCAAATTTTATTGTGCATTTTGAACTACAGGATATTACAGATTATGTTTAATTTTAGAGCAATTTCAGGTAAGTTTACACAACATCCAGCTTCTAGCGTGACAGGTTATGAACTGGGAAGTATGGACTGTTTTGAGGTTGCATTTAAAGTAAGTACATTTGCTCTGGATGCTACAGAATTTTAAATACTGTCATTTTTGAGGGTGCTGAAGAGACGTATTGTTCTCAAACTCTAGTTGTTTCTTTTTGGTATTAAAATCCTACTTGTCACCTCCACCTCCCACTATCAATCAGCCAGTGAATTGGTCCAGAAACCTACAGAGGAAGCCCTTTCATCATGCAAGTACTAAGTACCCTCTTCAACAAGCAACTACAACTATCTGTCCATGCTATTAATAAAAAAATAATAATAAAAAAACCTCACTGCTCTAGATTACTGCCTTTGGAAAGCTAAACAAAACAGCCAGTACTACACATCTGCAAATGCAGTCTTAGAATAAATAAGCATGATTTTTATTTAAGAAAAGAAAAACATCAATTTACTTGCAGCATAAGTACACACAACCTGACAAGAAAGCTGTCACTTAAAAATAACAGCAACTGTTCCTTCCTTCCTATTTTCCCCCTACGTAGAGACTCGCCTCCATAGAAGGACCCTAGCTCCATCAGGATGGAACCGTACAGAAAAAAGCTGCACACTTACAAACCTTCAGATTGCATTTAATCTTGCTGCAACCCCAGACTCAGAAGCCAGGAGCTCCCAAGGACAAAGTTTAGAACACAAGGAGTTTAATCGTGACTATCCAAGTGAACCACTGTGTTGCCTTGGAGAAGTCACTTAGAGAGGACCTATATAGGGAATGGAAATGCATTTGCATCCTCTTCTGTAGATAATTCACTACAGGCTTTTTTTAAAGTGTTTAGAACAGGTTAACCTTTGAATGTCAAACCTCTGGCAACACAAAATTCTGCTCTCATGCAGATATACTATTTTTACTAACATCCCTGCCTCATTTAGTAGAAAGGACAAGCACAAAGAATGAAATATCAATTTAATTTCTTGTCATTCTGAACTTTTGATTTGCATGGCTTTTTAAACTCAACATCTAAGCCCTATGACAAATAAAAAGTTGGTTTCTTCATAAGCAGTGCACTAACGAGAGCCACAGAAAAACTTGTGCCTGATACAGGCAAGTTTTCTTAAATAGAGAATTGAGACAGAGAAATGAGACAGACAAATACCCAAGATTGGTAATTCCAAGCATCTTAAACAGATTTAAGTTTTCAACTGCTCTTAACATTTTTATAGTAGAGAACAGCATATGACCAACTATATCTGTAACTTTGGTTCTTGACAACTCCCTGTATTTGTGGATACTGGGAACCAACACAGAATAGTATTAATGAAAAAGGGATAAAGTCTGCTCTGTAGATGAAATGAGATTATTTCTTCTTCACAGCAAAAGTACATATAGAAACTCACACTACCTCTCTCTCACTACAAAACACATTAGAAAGTTAAGATTAGACAGCTCACAATCACTCATATCAATAGCAAAGTCTGAAGAGTTCAGCATTAAAAAGGGATTTCTAACAAAAACTTCAACAGCAGAAATGTATCACAAAATCTCAGCAATCCAATTTACTGAGGTAGCCTTTTGAAGGCTCTAGAAACATGCTGTAAACTGTCCAAGGTAGGAGCCTGCAAGGTTAACTCCTGGATTATTACAGTATATTCTGCAATATTTTGGGGGTTTTTAAACCCCAGGTCTGGGAGTCAAATTAAGAGCACTGCCTTCTTCCCAAAATATATATGATCTATGATTAGAAAAGTTACTCATTTCATGGGACCATTATGAAAACTAAGATCTCAAAACTCCTATGTTTAAGGCTTGGTAGCACCTGAGGACATCAGAAGAACACATGGTGGTGAAAACATTTTAGCATACTGTACCTGAAGGCTCAAGACTATTTAATTGCTAATTATCTGTATATTAAGATGTCTGGTTATAACAATTAGATACTTATTACTACCTTCAAGTTATACAATAAAGTTTATGCTACTGTAACTAGAGACTCACTTGGAAAAACTGGAAAGAATTAAATGTCACATTCAGCAATTTTTTCTTTATGTTTTCCTAATTCTAGAAATTAGCAAATGTTTACTGTCAGACCATGGAACTCTATACATTCATATCATGTTACAACATTTAATTACGTATCTTTTACTTTTCACCAAAACAATCTTGGTCTTCTTCAGTGCACAGAATGAACTCAGAAAAAAAAAATTGACTAAATGCTGTGCACAGGCAATTGTGAACCTGACATTTTCACATTTCAGAGGATTGCTCTACAATACGAAGGTAAAGTATTATTAATTTTTGTGTGTGTGTGCACAAAATACACACGACACTGAAGGGATTCAGAGTTTTTTTGCTGGACTTTTGTTTTTAGATGTGAACTCCTCAAAGCAACAGCTCTCCCTCCCATATTTGACATATATAGAGAGAGAGAGAGAGCACTCTATCACTATCTTCTAAGAAAACAAGTTATAGCAGATACTTTACTGAGATTTTCAAGTCAGCAACTCATATTCCTTCACAGGGCAGGATTTCTGCAGTCTTAAGAAGACCAAACACAGGCCAGACAGAGTATATAACCAATTTCAAATTACATTAATATAAGGCTCATGTTTCAATGACCATCGTTAGCAGTGCTGGTGCTGTTGCTTCTGTGACAAAAACAAGTCTCCTTTGTGCCAGTGCACAGAATCTGATCTTCCTGTTATGCTGCAGCTGAGAGAATTCCCAGACAGCCCCACCAACACATGCCAGGCAGGTGGTAAAGGAACCAACAGGATTGCTCAAAATAACTGAGACTGCACTGAAGTGTACAAACCATGCCTTCCAGTTTGTCCATCTGTACAACTGCTCTCTCCTCCTCCTTCCTTATCCCCACACAATACTGATAGATTAACTCCCCCTATAATGGTCAAGGAGCCTGGATTTTCTGCTTATGCATGCAGTACTGGATTCAAACTACAAACTTCAGTTCTACCTAGAAGTTCTTCTGCTGCTAGGATTCACCATGAAACAAATGCAGTTTGGAGTTTAAGACACCTGAAGCTAACTTCACTTGGGGACAGATTACTTCACCTTCCCTGAAACACTTTATAAAACCATCAAACTAAGTTTAAATAGAAGTGTGCGACACCATCATTTGTCTTTGCAGAAGCAGTACTATATTTAACACATAGAAAATGAGCTAGAAGACTCATTACAGTTTAAAAGACCCTCTCTAGTGTAAAGGTAAAACCACTTCACAAGCTGCTTCTTAAAATATCAACCAAGACTTCCCATGGCACCAAACACATGTAAACAGTTGACAATTTCCCTCTTAGCTCTTGTCCTGAGACTACAGGTCCATTGGGCATTAGTAACTCTTCCTGAACACAGTCTTTCCTAGCATCTTGGGGGTGGGATGGAGTATGAAATCACACTCACTGGCAAAACGATAAACTACATTTGGCCTATGGAAAATTAGCACAAACATGTTTTAAAATCTCAGAATCATCTGTCACTCGAGCAGATTCAAGATATGTTGCTCTACACTTTTTACCTGTGCATAAACCCCTCTTCTTTGCAGTCTTAGCCTATTTCTCAAGTCAGGGGAGCCTCTCTAACCTATGACCATTAGTAAGCCTGGCAGGTGTTCCTTCTGACTTGGTATCAAGGCCTCCCCATTTAACCTAACATTCATAAAATTACCATTAGTAAAATTCTCCTCTTTGTACCCAGACACTAATGTACAGGCACGTCCTACAGCACTGTAGTGTTCAGAAGTTCTAGTATTGCAGAACCACTGCCCAGTGAGTTACTATTTCCTCAGCAAGTTACTATTGACCAGGTTCTAGGTACACACAAAATCATCTTACATGCAGTGTGGCTAAATTCTTGCTCATGTAAAAAAAGTTGTATGACCTGGATTTTTATTTCAGTGAATTACTTATTAGAAGGACTGTTTAGCTAAACACACACCAAGAACCCCTAGTACTAATAAGGTCTGTAAGTTTATGTTTTACTACCAGTGCAACAGCAAAGTTTCATATTTAAAGCAGGAAGCTGAGGAATCTTTTGCAAAATTAAAATATTTACATGATGTGAAGGTATAAATCAGCAGAAGGTAGAGTTTGGCATTTGTTTCTAAAAATTTTTTGCTGCATTATTCGATATTCCATAAAGTTGCTGGAAACATGGGTTGTTTGGGATTTTTTTTTAAAACATTGTTTAACGATTTAACTTCAAAAATATGTCAGTTAGTCTTTTAAGTCTTAAAAGTGTAATTTTTCTTTTTGAATTATTTTCAAGTATTTACAAAGTATATATACCACTGGGAAGGAAAATAAGATGGAAGGTCAACAGAAAATGGAAGGAGCTGTCCCCTCCTAGGTGTAATAGCCCACTGTTTGGTCTCAAACTTTATAAGAAATGCAAAGGGAAGTTATTTGAATGTTTGTGCTTTATGATTTTGTTTTGGTTTTTAACAGTATGTCTAGCAAAGTCAGTTTATTAACTTATATTGCTCTTAACCTGTGTTGCAAATTTCTCATTCCAGTCCCTGAGAAGTTCCTGCCTTTCTTTCATACTTCAGAGACAGAGAACTACTTGGGAAAAAGGGAGGAGAGGGAGTTGAGAGGAGGAGAGAAGACTCTTTCTAGAAAGAGCAGACATGACAAATCCTAATAATTGATTTAACAACCGAACATGCAAGGAACAAGAAAAAATTAAGAAAACTCCACCCCAGTACCTATTAAACTAATTTTCCCCCTGAAACACCATTAAGAAGGGAGGGATCTCTGATTTCTAGTTTTATTCTTTTAAACATGAGGAGAAATTTCTTATTGAGTGCCAAACCCCTTTCCCCTTCTAGCAACCCACTTTATCTTGGAAAGAACTGGCTTGTGGGAATGATACATTAGTGAAGCAGAAGTGCCTTAAGAGTTTTGGGAAGAGGTCCAGAGTACAAAAGGAGATTATCTGGGTAGTGTTGCAAGACTGCAGGCATAAAATGCAAAAGTAGAGGTACCTGTGACTATCACTGGAAGCGCAACTGCACTTCTGATGGAGAAGTATGAGCACATCCTTCTTGTAAAGACTATTCTTTTAATTTTACCTATCTGCCACAGACGTTCAGAGGACACCAAAAAAATGTCAGAAGAGCAGCCAACGCCCCAACGACACAGCCGTGACACTCAAGGACGGCCTTGGCCTTCCATTTCCACGGGGAAAGACGCGCTGTTACCGCAGTCGGCCAGCAGGGGGAAATGCCAAACAAGTGACGGGGAAAAAAAAAGTTAAAAGAGAAAACACTAAACATGAGGAATAAAATTCGACAAACCGCACACATCTCCTCAGTTGAGATGCAAGGAAGAGATTCTGCTCTCAGAGAGGGAAAGCAGGATAAATTAAGTATATGACTCAAAGCATTCTTCCAGAATTTAGAGAGGAAACAGTGAAAGTGCAAGTCCAAAACACAAGCAAGGCAAGCTTTTGGTTTCATGTTAGCACAGAGTGACTCTAAATCAATTAAAGTCTTCTTACATCTAGCGTTTTAATGAATAGCAAAATATTGTGACTAAACAACTGAGAAAACTAAGCTGAAAGATTATATATTTTTAAAGGACTATCCAGCATGAATGTATAAACTAATTTATTTAAAGTGAGCACACATATTCTAGATGATCATTCTGCATTACAGAAGACTTCATATTACATTTATACAGAATCCCAAGAGTCTGGACGTTTTTTTCTCCAAAAAAATTTCAGAACAGCAGGGCTCCAATTAGAGACCCTGAATTTCCTTCTACCTTATAAATATTACCTATGCAGCATTTCCATGCTTACAAAGTATAGTGAAAACTACTTAAAGGGAGTGTTGGTTAAGTGAATAAATCCATGTTAAATGCATTTTAATGAAGGGCAACTTGCATATAACAGATAGGAAACAGACAATTCCACAGTGTGTTTTAAAATTAAGAAATAAAAAAAGCAAAACATGATAATTTGTTGAACAAAGAAATTTAACGGGCATTTGCAATGAAGCAAAAAAGACAAGCCCTGCAATCACAAGGGCTTTCTGTTTAAAATATCACTGGCTGATCACAAGGAGCAGCAGTGAGATTTTCAGTGACAGATTTAGGCAGATTAGCTACACAAGCTTCTACTGATGTTATTGTTCCACAAATATCAGACAGAAGCAGGTACACTTGCAAACATTTAAAAATGCAGGTGTATTGTGATTAGTGATTATACGGCAGGGTACCTTAAAATAACAGGTAATCTTTTATAGTTCTGTATTTATAAAGTTCTTCCAAAATCAGATGCTGTACTTCCAGTAAAACTCTTGTCTCAATGCGTCCATGAAACCTAAACGACAAGCATGCCAAGCATGCACAACGAACCTTTAGACTACCAGTACATCAAGAGACCTAAGTGAAGCCTAGTTCTGCTTCCAAGTTTATAGTTCTACCTTCAGTTTCTTTCTTATTATTTAGCCTGCAGGCTAAATAACACTCCCACAGTCAGCTAATCTAGCTGACCAAGGCACTCTCCTTCCTGTCTTCTTCCAGCTGTGAGGTCTTACCTCTAGCAGTCCCCATGTTTTCTAGGGGGAATGGTGAGTGGGGGTGGGGGGGGTGTCACACTCCACAAAAAGTTGAGGTGATTCACAGATTGGTCAGGGGAACATAATGCACAAACTTAAGCAATAGAAACACTGTGCTGGCAGCAGAAGGGAGACCTTCCTTCCTTCAGCAGTTATCGAGTTCCAGTGTGCTATACTGGGTACAGGACTGAGCATTTTGCTGATTCTTTTTAATTAAAACAATCATCGAGACGTGACCATTCACCTTCCCCTCATGGTCAGAAATTTGGCTTGTGAGTTACATTTTTCGTGACAGAGACATATTTGAACATCCTTTTCATTTTGAAACTGGAAGACCTACAGAACTACGGATAAAGATGAATCTGAGTTTGGCAGTCGTGAATTCTTTTTGGTCTGCTTGTTACTCAGGCAGAATAGAAATCACTATTATTTTCTTTGCAACCTCCTTATGGCACAGGCATTCTTTAAATACTAAGATTAAGCCAACCTATGTTGACTTTGCTATGGTCAACTTTCACATCAGTATACTGCAATAGGTACTGGCCCACACTTAGTCTGTCACAGTTCTTATAATAAACTGGACTCTTCAATTTAATTATTTCATCACATGCATTAAAAAGAAACAATTTAATGTATATAACGAACAGTAGCATAAATTTGAAAATTAGGTGATAATATACGTTCTTGTATTCTGTACTTTTTGATACTGAAAAATATCTGTAAGAATATCTGTAACAATATAGGAGTTCATTTCATCTTATGTAGAGTTTCCATTTTAACAGGAAGCAACATGGCTGAAAATGAGAAACTATACATAAATTCTCGCCTTTACAACACTACAGATCACTTGGTCTAATATGTTAGGCTTCTAAATTATTGCCAAAAAACAATATGAAAATTATTTGTTGGTGAACAGATGTTCACATTAAAAAAGTATCAAAAGAACAATCATTTGTTTCTTAATCTGGCTTCAGATTTTACAAACAAGACGAAGAAGGTAATGTTTCTCACCTGCTAAAAGTGATTTTTTTTTCTAGAAGGAATACTGGCAATTTAATTTCACAAAGTTCTACGTAAAACAGTCTCAGACTTCTGTTGATTCTGTCGGGTGCTCAGAACTCTAAAAAGGTGGCTGGGACCCTCTGCTGCTACCAGACAGGTATCACATTTTCCTATCCTTTTGACTACAACATCTGTTCTAAGTACAGCCTGCTTGCATTTAGTAAAAACCATTCTCATTTTATATTTGCATTTGATTCTCTTTTCAGCCAAACTTATTTCAATTTCACAAGCTATTATTTTTTTAAACCATGTTGTCGTTTTGGCATTCCTGATCTCCTGAGCACAGAGACCAGCAAAGAAAGAAAAAAAAAAAAAGGAAAAAAGACCAGCTTAAGACCATCCAACAATAAGTACTGTATTCCCTGTGTAGAGATTAATTAGATATGGATCAAAAAGGTTTCCATGAGTTTCTAGTTTTGTGTACTGATAAATTATGATAGAGCATGTAAAGGTGTTTCAATGTGTTTCACACATAGCCTAAATAAAAAGGCAGTAAACAGAATTAGGTAAAACATGCTTCTTTCAAACTCTGAACATACCAGAATATTGAAAGCTCCTTTCTCTCCCCCTGCATCCCAAAATAAAGGCGTGAGTGCGAAGGGATTTCATTACATTCTTAGAACTGTGAGGAGCAAGTCAAAGGCAGCCACTGGCGTTTAGCATGCAGGCTGTACACACTCCCAAGTACGTCACACTGACAAAACACGCTGGCGGAGCTATCTGCCTTCCCAAGGCCTCCAACGCACTGTCGCTAGGCCTAAATCAGGTAGCTCTGTGTGCAGTGCTGCTACAGATGAGCAGGAGTCCACCCCTTCTCCCCATTTCCCTCAGATTTAACTACCAGATTGTTCCAGCATCAGCTTTTTCTGCTTCCTTCAGCTGTAATGACTGTATTTAAAAAGACGACAGCATCACAATTTACTGTGCAAGATTCGGCCCTAATTTTTTCCCTTCTTTACTAGACCAGCTCCCCTGCAGTTTCTGAGCCATTGTTGGCTGTTGTTTTTTGTTCCTTGAATGCAACAGGACTTGGCCTGCCAGGCTGCATCACTGTTTTCACAGCACACCTCTAAGAGGAAGAAAATCTCCTCTTCCCTGCTTCCTGCTGAGCACTGTGAATATTTGGATTTTTCCTTTCTTCCAGCAGATACACAAGTCCACCACTGTTGAATATTCACACATTCCTCTCTTTCAGCACCAATTCCTTCTTTCCCTGTTTATTTTCATACAAAACTACTAAATGAAGGTGTAACTAAACTGTGGCCCAAGTATCTCAGAAGTTCTTTTATAGAGAACTTGATTCTTCTGCCAAGGTAGTCCTATTCTGACAACTACTTTGAGCCATTTACTTTACCTAATGCAGCATTTTCCTGCTCTTAGGATTTCTAATCTATCCTATAGCTTTGCAACACTCATGTTCAGGACAAAGAATTTTGTCTCTATAAGTCATGAACTTTCTCATTCAGGCAAGATGGAATAATGGTGAGATAAAACCCACATTTTCTTATAGCTTTACCCTGGATGACATTCAGGTGAACTACTAGATGCAACGCAGCCTCATGGGATTGACACAAAACTACTGGAGTCAACTAAGGTATAGATGAACTCCCAAAATTCATCTTCACCAAGCCCAACAAAACGAGGTAACCTTCTAGAGGTCAAGCATGTATCAGAACACTGCATTAAATAAATAAATACACACATAAAACAACCCTTTAAAACTCACTAAGGCTTAAAGATAAGTATAGAGATGCAAATTTTACCTTAACACTGGAGGCAAAAATTGACTCTGTTTTTTTCTTTAAAAAATGTAATTCAACACTCAAAAAAATATCGACCTAAAATCTAAAAAAATCACCAGTTTGTTTCTTCTAGGGAACAGTTCAACTAAATTCAAAAAGAAAATATTCTTCTAGGCAAAAGCAGAGTTTCCAGAGTATATAAACTTTTAAATATACATATTTAATTATTTAAACAGTGATTTAACTAGCTCATTGCAATGAAAACCCATGACAACACTTCAGAAAACATTTATGACAGAATCCTAATGAACTATTAGACAACAACGTACACAAAAAAAGATGGACAAGTGAGAACAAGTTTATATACACACCTTGGAAAGACCTGTTTTCTACTCTCCATTACAGATTTGTTTTCTGATCCTGGCAGCTGTTTCCTTCATTCTATTCTGCACAATATACCTCAACTAAACTACAAGTTTTGTTTCAGTCTCTTGTCTTTCAAAAAACACCTGACCTAGAAGGAAGGAAAAGAAGGATGGTACTACTCTCCACACTCTTTTCAGTCCCCTCTGCTGCAAAAAAACATACATGCTTGTTCCAGACAAAGGTATTTAAGTTCCCAAAACCAAATATGAGCATTTTAAAGAATTCTAAAACCAGAGGTATTTAATGTCTCAGAAGTTACTCCCAGTGAGTAACAGTCCACCTTGTCATTTTAGCCTGTGCTAAATGGCATATTTTCAAATCACCCATTGGAGAAACAGTAAGAATTTCAATTATTTCAGCCCTTTCTATTTTCTCAAGTTGCATTACCAAGCACATAACATCTGGCACAAGTTCTGTGGGGGAAGAGGCTTTTACATCATCCTTTCATATACTCTACATGCTCCAGTCCTGGAAGAGGGCAGAATGGTAAGCAATGCTTTTTTTCTGAATAGGACAGGAATGGTTGTTTACTCAACAGACCAAAAGACACTGGGATCAGCAGTAGCACGTGTTGCCAATTTCTGAACTAGTTCATTTGACTTGCCTTGTCAAGTCACTTTAAGAGTTTCATCTTCCAAATACAAAATAACAATACCTGATTTATAACAATGCAAGTATTCATTTCTTGGCTTTGTATGTTTGTAGAAGTGTCTGTTCACTAACACACAAAACCATGCTCTGTCCTATTAGAGACCGACAACCAAAGCAAGCTTCAGCTGCTTAACTTCATGAGCTACAAAACCAAAACACATTATTCAGTCTTCTCATTCATGAACATCAAAAACTGTCAGTCTTACTTTTCAAAAAACTGCATCAAAGTTCTTACTCAAGCATCCAAGGTAACAGCAATTTTTATGAATTAAACTTTTTGTGGTTATTAAGTTCCTGCTGCAGTCACACAGTACACTGGAGACTTCAAATTCCACAACAGCTTAATACTAACCTACTAAAAAAATATTTTTTCCACAACTTGCAAAGCATCACAAGCATGCACCCACACAAGAGTACAAAGTGCTATGAGCTTCTGAATACAATAATGTAAAATTGTAATTCAAATTACTAAAGGCAATTACAAATAGCAAGAAGTTGAAGGAGGATTGATTCCCCCAACAACAACCTAAACCACCTAGATATCTGAAAATTTGTATAATCCATGCACATTGAGCAAAGCTGAAGGATGCAATTCCTACAGTGGGTAAATCAGCACTACCAGGTTGCCAAGTTCTAAACTAGTTCATTTGAATATCCTCTGTCAAGTTACAGTCTGGATGTCACATCTGCATGTTCCTACATGACACATTAGTCTCCTTGTCCTCCAGGATAAGTCTTCTGGACAGAAGTGTCTGTTGTAGCCCTTCTTCCTACCCCCCAAATATAGGAATGAACACACACACGCTAATGTGTGAGTTTAATTATTTAACACCCAAACAATACTTACAGCAGCAAAAAATGGGTAAATTCATATCTATAGAAGCATAATATTCAAAAGAAACATTATTTTCAAGCAGTATTTATTCTCTGAGAAGTGTCTGTTCCCACTATCCTAACAGTTCAGCTAGTTAATACAAACTTCCCCCATAATCAAATTAAGATATTCTAGTTAGACAAGGAGTAAACCTATGAAAGTTAACACCTGCCATTTGCCTGACAGTCAAACTGCCTCAAAACTCATTGATATCAATGGTAGGTGAGTGAGAAGTTTTGAGTTTCAAACCAGAGTATCAAATTTTAAAAATTAAAATTTTACCACGATAACAAAATGAGATGAGCAGTGGATTCTTGGTATCTGCTAAAAAAAATAAACTCACAACTGGTCATAGTAAAAACATCATAGACTTTGTTAAAAAGGCAAGACAAGGACTTTCATGAACTGGAAAAGAACTGAAGAAAAGAGGCTGGGATGAGGCAGGATGTAGGAACAAATTATAGAGGCAGGAATGAATTATATCACCCTTTGAAGGTGATATAATTCATGATACTAAGATTACAAAGCACTGGCCATTTAAACAAAAACCCAAAACATAGAAAACAAAACCACACACACACAAAGGAAAAAACATCCCAACAACAAAACCCCACATTTCTAAGGAACTCTCTCTGCCAAGTATTCATATAAAAGATTGCAATCTTAATGAAATGAAGCTTTTGGACATCCAACTTCAAAGCAAATTAAAAGAGATGCTGGAAGACCTACATCTCAAATACCAAAACGTTCATACACCACATTGCAACAAAAACAAAAGGAAGCAAACCCATTTATATACCTTATACCAACTTAGAGTAAAAGCCAGGAGAGCACCTATACAAAAGTAATAAAGAAAATAAATTAAAAAGAAAGAAAACACTAAACAGTCAAAGAGCAGAAAAGTTACCACAACAATGATCAGGGTTAAGTCTGTGAACATACTTTTAACTTATCTGGCAAAAAGGAAGGTTGCACACATTGCGATGCTTTCCATCATTTCAGATAGTTGTAATTAAAATAAACTTCAGAGAGTTACAGGGGATCTGATAATACCAAATGACTGGTTCTCATTTGTCATTTTGTTGTCCCAGGTCGAGAAGTGCAAAATAATATACTCAGAGGAAAAAATAATCTAGCTATAAATACACAACAATGAATTGAAACTAGGCATGACTACTTACAAAATAGATTTCAAGATTACTGTAAGCAAACAGTTCAACTCTCAGCAGCAAGAAGTCCGAGAAAAGTCTCTGAAGGTATTAGAAACAGAAAAGAGAAGAAACAGGGAACATTCTGCTGTGATGCACGCTGCACATAATTCTGGCTGCTCTACCTCAAGAAAGGGAGAAATAGAAATGGTACAGAGAGGAATGACAACAAGAGAGTATGTTTGAAACAAATGAAACTATTTTTTTCTTGCACCAACCCATCACACACAGAAAATGCAGGTAAACTGCATGGAACTTGCTGCTGTGAAACACTATGTAGGCCACAGATATTTATAAATTAGTTCAAAAAGGCAGCAAATTTACCTATAAATAGTTTGATGTTGCTATTCACAGTGCAATAGCCCAAATGTAGCTTCCATCTCAGACAGCAGCTAAACAACTGTCAGAAACCTACTGTTAGTATTTCAGTGGCTGACAGAATGCACCCATTTCCTACACTGTTCAGTCAGCTGCTGCTGCTAGACACTGATAAAGGCAAGATGCTGGATTTGATGGACATTTGGTCCAGCAGAGTATGTTAGTTCCTATGTTTAATCACATTGAGCAGCCATGCTGGTGTATGTCTTGGTTTGTTTTGGAGACTGGTTTTCTGGTAAATAAACCACGCTATAATTCAAGCACATAATGTTAAAAGTAGAAATTGCAACTTCTGAAGCAGATGTTTGTGTAATATAATGCAACACTGAAATAAAGCCATGAGTAAGTACTGAAGGCTATAGAGTTTTGTTTTTAGATAACCCACCAGACTGATGAAAAATTCACCTCCAAGCCCCTCACCAATCAGGGTGTGAACAGAAGGAGACTCAGGTAGTCTCTCCTGAATAGAAAGACTCAGAAGGCTGGAAAGCAGCACTAAACATAAGCCATGGATGTTTGCTGCAAAAACTGCCAAGACCCATTTAAGACTGGCAACAATTTGGCATCCTCCCAGCTGACCAGAGGGAAGATCTCCTGAACCAATGGATTCAAAGGGAACATGTAGATGAATGTCTAAGTCCTCTACAAGAAAACTGAACTTGTTTCAGGTCCTTCCTGACCATGGAAGAGTGCAGGATGCTCTCTGTTTTAATAAGGAAGTCTAGGTGAAAAAGTACTACTGTCACAAAAAATGCATAAGCTCAAGCTGAGGCCCAGGACAAACATCCAACAGAATTCTGCTATAATCCTGCTGGAAAGCACTGCCTAAACAATTTGGTGAATGTCTGCCTTCTCATCACTGTCAGCTTCCTTCTCTTCTGACAGATGAGCTTTTGAAGATAGCCAAACTGAAAGCCATGTAGGATAAACAAGCAGGTCTCAATCTGTGGGAAACAGAGAAGTTTCATTTTATAAAGCTCAAAATTACAACAGGTCTGGAAAACAAAGCCAGTGTCCAGTATATAAAAGCTTCCAGTATTGCTGTAGGCAGTAAGATGAAGATGAACATACCCAATAAGCTTATCATCTTTACCAGGAACAAGCAAGTATCAAGGATAAAAACATGCAAAAAAACCAGAAGCAGCTTTATGAGCAGTTTCATGAACTAGCAGATATTGCCTCAATGAGATTATTGGTCATCTACACTGTTGAGAAAGCTGACCACAATCTAGTTTATATGAGAAAGATACAGTTTACATGAGAAATCCCTTAAGTCACATAAAAAGACAAGAAAATAAGAATTTCAGGCTATGTTATTTTTTTCCCCTTCATTTCACATAGGGGCTATTATAAATTTGTTATTTAAATAACCTTCTCCTTACAGAATCCATATAGGTTGGTTTGGGGTTCTTTCATTTTGTTTTGCAGTGGGAGGTACCATCTAGACCAGTAACAGCATCGAAATTGGTCTTGCTGAAACAAAACAGCATCACAACGCCCTTATCATCCTAGGGATCATTTGTGCAAACTACACCAGCAACAAATAGCACTACAAACTAACAATTCAAAGAAATTGGCACTCTTGTTTGTAGTTGGGAACTTCTGATTTACTAGGTGTTTTCTCACTCCATGCTACATAAGCTCAATGTTTCAGGTTGAATTTGTTGGTATCCCTGAGAGAAACATAGGAAGATATAACCATGTGTGTGTACTGACTTTATTCATGCTTCAGTACTTCTGTTGATCATCCATGGAACAACATTTCTCTCTTCTCCATCCCACCAGCAAATCCATCCAACATGCATAATTTGTCTTCCTGATACATAACTTGGAAAGTTTTCTTCTTAAGTGCTCCATGTCTCATTTAGAGTAACTTCTGGTGTAGATAAGTATAGAAGAACTCCCAACAGTTACCCTCAAATCTCATTCACATCTTCTGCCCCCAATAAAAATCAAATGTTTATCTTCTTGCTCTCCTCTCAAGTTCAAGGTGAGTTTCTGCTCTTCCCTCAGATCTACCTATACTTCTTCATCTCCTACACAGGAAAACTCCATTGATTCCCATATATTCCAACATACAGGCATTTTGATTACTCTTCCTCCCTTCTCACACATTAGGTTGCACAGAGATTGAGGAACAACTGGAAAACTGTACAGATATCTCCAGATTTATGGACATTTGCTTGCAATTCCAAGCCATTGGTCCTAGTGATGATCAAGGCTGATCCTTCCAGTGCAATACAGTTCTCATGAAGTTACATACTTCACATTTCCATGACACTTCCACACAAAGCAAAACTGCTTTCTTTTGCAATACAAAGAACAAGAAGTGAAAATCTTCTCTCTGAGGAATGCAGTGCCAGCCAACAACGTCTCTTTGGATCTCAGGCCTTTAATGCCAAGGCAATATACCCTGCCCTGAGATTTATTTTACAAACATTTCATTAAGCAGTGGTGATGTATGTGGGACTAATTGCACATGAATAGGAGAAGCATGCCAATCACTGAATTGTTAACACAAGATACTCTCTGAAATTTCATTACACCCATCTATAAATCAAGACATGACCAATACAAGAATTCTACTTCACAGAAGTCACATTGCAGAGTATGAGATGTAGTGGTTACTTAAGCTGCCTTGTGTTTGGCCTTGAAGCTGTCTCCACAGTTACAGAGTAGAGATGTCACAACATACAAATAGTTCAGTAAAGACACTGTACTAACCGAGCTTACTGATGAAAGACAACTCCAGGCTTATGCAGAAGCAGTCTCAAAACATGAACAACTCTTAATGAAACATAAGAGGGGCATATGCCAAAGTTTCTGTGTTCCACAAATACTCTAAGACACTGGTGGAGACCACCAGCAGTGACACTAAGGGCTGTAGCTGGACATACTCCAGAATAAGAGACATGCATTTCAAAGATCATGATTCAACATCCAACCAGAGCCCAAGAGCTTAACAACATGCGTAGTCACAGACACGGAGTTCTATAGCATGAGACTCACAGTTTTAAGTGAGCCATTTACAGTAAACAGTGAGGCATGTAACAAAAAAGGAGCCATACTTTTCATGTTTGCATTGGAATATAGTTCCCTTAATATGCAGCACGAAGAGTTAGTGGAAGCAACACTGGACCCAGCCAGCTGTGACAGATGCAAAAACTTGAGTATTGCCAACTCTGCTGATTTTTCACTTGGAAAAGGCATTTCTCCAAATTAACAGAACAAGATATTTGTCCCTGAACAGTACTCACTTGGGAGGATTGAAGAATTCTGCTCACATAAGCTGTACACAAAATAGTTTTAACAAGCGGTTAAGACTTCAGCACTGACGACACTCATTACTCAGTGTTACTTTTGCTGTGCACTGAACCATTCCAGCCAACTAGATCTGTAAAATCCTTTGTACCAGACTCAAAGTATGGCACAGAAACCGTGATGGCATGCAGTAAAGTTACTGGAACCTCATTCATATGCAGGCCATAGACAAAGTACATTCAGGAGATGTTTTAGAAACAATCATACTTACATGGTAACATGCAATTTCTTGTATTAATACACTGCAACACAGCGATAAAGGTAGGCAAAAAAAATTTCAACAGCAACCACCACTACCATCTTTCTTCTCTTTTTTCCACGTTCTGCAGATCTTAGGACTGTTTCTTTGCCCCAGTGCTTACCCATGCAACTCAGATTTTACTAGATTTCGAATTCACATTTATCATTATCTCCACATGTATCAGACGGGATGTCTCCCATCCTCATTCAAAGCCTTTACTTTTCCTTCAACCCAAGATAACCTAAAAAAATATATCCAATACTTAAAAAAGAGAAAAAAAATACCCTATTTATTTTGTACAACTAGTTTTACAAGAATCTCACTTCCATTAGGACAACACTACATATTTGTACACCACCCATACTTAATCAGTGCATCAGTTTTAGGCTCACTTTTGTTTACAATATAGCATTTACAATAAGTTAAAATATAGTTTACAATTACATTAAGGATACTAATGAAGCAGGCAGTTTTCTGGATTAAACACACAAGGGAAGGCCTCCATTCCTAGTTTAAGGTCTTCAATAAAACTACTGCAATGCAGAATAAATCAGTTTCTCTCTCTACCTCAGTTTCTAATCCAAACATGGGAATAATGCTACTTACCAGACTGACCTGTTATCTTTTAAGTAGAGCAGATTCTCAAATAATAACAAGTACACCTATACTCCAGTGAATAAACTATGCTGATTCACAACAGCAGATTGCCTGGGCCAAATTCCATGTTGTATTAACAAGTCAACAGGAAGCACTCCAAAATTGTTACACTGATGTGCTCTGATCTTCCTTCCCCTACACACCAGTCAGCTGGCATTCTCACTGCTCCCAGTACACAGGTATCAATCTCAAATACTTTCTTTCCTTCCCCTTTTATTATATTCTCCCTCCTTACCCCCTAAAAGACTTTTTTTTTCTTCTTTCTTCTCCTCAAAACGTACACAAATGGGAACTGTAGCATCTGGAGAATGGTATTTGTAGCTGGGGTAGTCACACTCAGTGTGGGAGTACTGATGGTAGTCACTAATCTGAAAGGAAGAATTCAAGTAACCATACACTTCATAGTTCCTTTCTTAACAAAATCATGATTATTCAATACAAGTAAAAAGATTTACACACTAGGTTACAAACATAACACTGAATCACTGGGCCAATCTAACATGGAATCACATAAGCACACAATTAGCATTTAATGGAAGAAAAGTGCTTGCACTTTTCACTGCTGTACAATGAAAGTAGACTTCAGCTACAAGAATACTAAGTGTCCAAAACAGTTTTACTCAAACTGATTGCCATAGATTTTTAACTGATTGTTGACTTAAACTTGGAAGAATAAATTGTAGGTTTATCTAATTTTAGCGGCTACTATAAACAATTGAAAAGCATATAATTTTCAACCTTCACAATGCTGACAGAGAGTGAAAGGGTATCACAAAGCATGGTAGATTGTACTTTCTAAACAAAAGGATTGGCAGTTTTAAGAAGGCTGTTGTGGCAGCCAATTATTTTTATTCCCAAGGGGCCAGGGTGCTTCACCCAGAGAAGGCAGTAACGCTGCTGAAGGCCACTCCTTCACATCCCCTCACACCTACATCACAATCTTCTCCTGCTCTCCTAGGGTCCACTGATTCCATGTATACAACAGTCCTACACCAACAGTGTCCTAGAAGATGGAGCAAACCACCATGTGGCAGGAAGACTTACCACAACAGCAGAGACTAAGATGAGACAAAACAGTATGGAGCACTAAACTAGTACTGCATACATCAGTATGCATTTCTATACGCCGATATGCAGTTGTATCAAGACCAACACTCACACTGCTGTGATATCAGTAGAGTGCCCATCATTATGGAGACTGCTTTCAAAGTTACTCTTTAAACAGATTCTGTTGTTTAAAAATTAATGCTCAGATTTTTAATAATCCTATTGTTGTACTACAAAAGATGTTTAATCACATCTCTCTACACACAGACACATATACACAAATTCTCACGCATTCCTCTCATTAGTTTGTCCTTACATATTCCTCTCCTTACCACCTTACCATTTCAAGAACAGGGTTGTTTGGTTTTTGTTTTTTTTTTCCTTTTTATAAAATCTTTGAGAAAAATCACAGTTCCCATCAATTTAAACTCTGGCTATTATCCAGTGGAGGGGGGGTGGGGGGTGGAAGCCATGAGGACCAGAAATATACAAGAACGTTTATTGTATAATTTTAAGTCCCCTTCTAATGCAACTTCTGATCCCCAAGAAACCCTTATGAGTCTTACTGCCAATTGGAATACCAAAAAGGTGTCATAGGTGAAGGATTAAAATGCATCCTGCATATGTGAGAATATGAAAAAAATATGTTCAAAAATATGCAGATAGTATTTAACTCCATTTCCCAATTTATGCAAGAGTTTCTGAAGAAGTGACAGAAGCTTCTGGTATACCTGAGAAAAAAGTACTGGCAGGTCTAATGTATAGTACTTTCTACACACAAACATGAATTTAACAGATACTTCTGCCCTTCCTTTTAAGTTTAAGTTTTCAAGTCTTAGAGTGAGATGATCTATATACATGATGATGAAATCACCCAATATATAACAATGAATTTAATATAAGGAAAAAACAGCATTTTTTTAACTAAAACAACCATGAGCACAGAAGTGTAGATTAAGTTAGCAAAAGGGAGCCAGAAAGAAGGTCCCAAATGGTGAGGAATCGTACAATTTTATCTTACTTCAGGAAGGAGCAAACCTCAGATCAGTATTTTTGCTCATGTAATTTTGTAGCAATGACAATGTCAGCGCAATACAACCTGAGGTAGGTATTTGCAGTGTCACTGACCTACGCCCAACTAATGGACTCTGCAGCTGAAAAGATACTGTTACCACAGCAGGGCACGAACCTGGCACCTGCATCTACCAGGCCAACACCACTAGGTTTTGACTGACTGCAAAGACAGCAGCTCATCACCACAGGAAAACACATTTCATTACACTAAACACAACACAAGTTCTTCATCAACAGCGAGGCATCCAAATATAATTCGTGTAAGAAGTAAGGTGGAAGAAGACATTGTAAGTCCTATGGCAAGAAGAAACTGGATGAGAATTATGGGGAGGGAGGCTATTTCTATGTTTATTTTAGAGGTTGACATTGAAAAGAAAGTAGAGCAGGTGAAAGACAAATTGCAGGTAGAAAGTGGAAACTAAGTCTGATTCTGAAACAAGTTTCATAGTGACAAATTCACTGACTTCAGCATGATTCTCTATGACGGCAAAATAAGAGCTTCGGTGTGGTGGGATTCCTCCTTGGGAGAAGAACTGCAGTGGACTCAAGGGCAGGTACCTGGCATTCAGAAACAGCACAAACCTTGCTACTGCTTCCCAATTTATTTCTGACTAGAATGTACTCTCTGAAAGGGTAAAAAGGGAAGCTCAGGTAGCCAGATCCTTTCCATCTGGGGTGGCTGACAAAAGCATCCTTAATACAGCAAGTTCATGCTACACAACATAGATTTACACGATGAAGATGCTTATCAGAGGCAATTATTGCAACCTAAGCAGCAGCGAAATGGTATCTGGAGCTCCAGCTAGATGCAAATTACCAAAAAGCTTAATGATTAATAATATAGGCCATTGAAGTTCTTTTATAGAGTTATGAAAAAGGTTTGTTAGTGAGGTTGGGGGGTTGGATTTTTATTGTGCTTTTAATTGTTTGGGCTTTATTTTTTTTTTAAGTCCATCACAAGTCAGGTTATTCAAATTTCAAACCAGATATCTCAATGGGAACAGTTTTGTCACGCTGGCAAGAGGGATAAAGACAGAAGGTATTCCTTGGACACATCAAGGACTAATTTCTGGCTTTCATGCAAAATTTTGTCGCTCTAACAAATTAAGTAAAAGCCCTGAATAAAGATTCCAAGTTCTTACAAAGCATTACAAGAGCTCAATATTAGCCACTTTTTAAAGGCATAGCAAAGACACTAGGAGACAAAGTACCCAGTGTGAGATCTCCTAGGGAATCACCAGCAGCCTCTTAAACAGGTGCCAGATTCTTCAAATTTTGTCCAGTGCTTCAGGCCTGCAAAATCCACCTAAAACTGTATTTTGGGGGGAAAAGAATGAAATCCTGGTACTCTCAATTCAACTGTGAAGTTTCCCATTGGTTTAAGCAGGGCCACAGTTTCTTCACAGATGAGGACAGATTTGCTCTTATGAGATAAGAAGTACTTACAGAAGTTTTTTCTTTACCACTATGCATCAAACCCTTCTGTACATCCCTACTTCTCACTTTCCTTATCTAGGATACCCCGATACAGCAGGATTACAAAGGGCACTGTTGCAAGCTCTCTACAGAGGGTAAAATGTCCTTGAAGGACAAGATACATCATCTTTCCACTACATATAGATTTATCTTGGTTTCTTCTCTTGCCTGTTGTGTAGGGCCAATCAACCAATGAAAGGGCGTTTCATCATTGCACAGCAACAATGTCAGCCATTCTAATCATGTCAAGATACTAATAGTAACTATTTCAGGTAAGTGCATGTCCTGTCAAGAATTTGCTCCACATGGGCTGTGAAGGGGCTGGGAACACTTAAAGAAAACTCTATTAGTGTTTACCAAGTCCTTTAGAATTACAGCATCTGTAAGGTTTTAGACTAATCTCTTCACCTTTTTGTATCAGTTTTAAACAGTGTCAGCAACATACAGTGTGTACAATGTATCAGTGATGACAAAATACAATCCCGCCTCAAGGAAGCTATTGCCACCTAAATATCTGTCATATATATAATCTGTACAGGTGAAGGAATGAGCAACTTTTTTTAGGCTTTGGGTGGTTTTTTGCACAACCTATGAAGCACATGTGAATTCTGAATTTATAATGAGCAGAATTTCTGGACACTTACTAAAAGAAGAATTTTGTCACACAGACCTAGATATTAGCTAATTATGGTGATTACGCAGAAGCGACTTTCCAACATTAGAAGCCTGGAGGTCTTAATCCTGCTGCTACTTATATAAATTCTGATTTCAAGCATTCAGCTATTCTCTCAAACTTCTGCAGGACTTAGTGTTAAACAACATGACTTCCTGAAAAAATGGAGCTCTAGTTAATTTCTCCAAAAACATAAAAACAAAATGTATTTCATATTGTCTGACACTTAAATACAACCCTTTTTATATTAATATCTCATACAAACTGAAGAACAGAGAAATTGACAGGGATCAGTTAAAGTTAAGTGTTTGCTCACTTGAAAATGAACTGCATTATCCAAATCATGGCACACGAGATTACAGCAAATATTAAACTTGTTGCTGGATGAACAATCAAAATCAACTTAATGTACATTTTAACTCTGGCAAATCTGAGTGTTGTGTGAAAACACACAATTCCTACAGATATAAATAAAGTATTCTGAAAAGTTACTACTCCTCTGTATCTACTTCAGAAACACTTCACATTCTTTGATGTGACTCTGACATGAGTTCAAGCGCAGCGGTCAGGACTAAACACACCTGACAAAAACTGCCAGATGTGTTCTGCTTCTGGCAGCACCTACCAGTACCTGTCTCTGTGATTCTGTGTCCCCTTGGGAACCAGCAATGGAGTCACTAACCCCCACAGCGCAAACATAAATTGGGTCCCCTGCTCTGATGCATAAGGCAGCTGTGTCATCACTCACTCTCAAGAAACACAGCAGAGAAGCAAGTTCTCATCAGTTAAAAATGCTGCTAAAACTCCCTTTCACTGTGTGAAAAGAAATCCACTGTGATCCACTGTCCTCCCAGCAACTGTAAAGGACATATGACTGCCAGTAACAGAAATTCTCTTCTGCCAAATGTTTCCATCCATAACATTGCTTTGAAAAATTAAAAATCCCCAGAATATCAAATAAGATACTTGCAATTACAATGAAGCAAGGTGTTAGTACAATTAATACATTCTTTGTACAAAAACACATAAGCAGCTGGAAGAATTCCTTCACGGACTGCTTTTCTCTAAACACATTACACAACTATAAACCATTTCTGACTTGTAAACAAAAATACCTGACTGCTGCACAGGCTTAAGCTGACCAACAATAACTGGATAAGGTATTGAGGACTGTGTTTCTAGAATATGATAGCATCTTATACTCTTCACTCCAAATCGCCAACTTCTGCTCAAGAAAACTACAGGTCCCAGGATGCCTTAGGAGAGCACAATCCTGGCAGACCATTGCAATAAAAAACACAGCACTGCACACTGGGGCTTGTAGTTTCCACAAGCACATTCTTACTCAAGATGAGACCAGATGTAGGCCATATTGCACACTTCCACAGGCCTGCAAACAACACACACACCCTGAATGGGGAGACTGCTGCTAGTAAATGTCAGGTAAGCTGGATCGATACCCAGTTCTCATGTGTTGAAGTTGAGGCCAAAGATTTCTGCAGAAATAAACATCAGCTAAGCAAGAGTCCTCATAGAATAGCAGTTCAGCTACTTGCAAGCATGCACAGTTTGCTGTAGCTTTTTAACATCTTTTACTGAAGTGCAACAAGAATTTATAGGTTTTTTCTCCCAAGACTGCTACATTTAATAACATTAAAGAGTACTCTTTTGAATAGCAATAGGAAAAGTATGGTGACGGGCATATTCTCCCTGTCCAGAATTCAGTTATCTGGAAACAAATTGCTCTCCTCCTCCATTTCTACAATGTGCTGAAGGAAGGGCTTGCCTCTCTTCTGAAAAGAAGTGGCTCTTAGCTGAAAATTAAATAGCTGTGTCTCAGCGTAGGCCTCAGAGAGGAATACGCTGTACTTCAGTAAAGGGAATGGCAGCTCCCCCTACCAGTCTGTTCTAAGAAGGTTTTAATCGAGGAAAGAAACAACCAGGGAACAAAATGAATAAGTCCTCCTTTTTTTTCCCCCTCCCACTTCCCTGAACTCTGGATTATTATTATTATTAAAACAATTAAAAAACAATAACATGCATATAAAATTTCATCTAGGAACTTATATGCTTCCCTAGTCCTTGTAGTACAAGACAGTCTTTGCAGCCTTTCCAGGCTAGCAGGCAGAACCTGCAGAAACATGCTAAAGAAAAAGGACCATGTAAAAGGAAAAGGCTGGGCCAAGAGAAAGACAGCATCCCACTGCAAGAGAAAGAAATGGTGATGCTTCAGTCACCTGAAAGTCATCCTGATACACTTCCCTATAGAGGCAAGAGGCCTCAGGAGCATCTAAAGGTTTTGTCAATACAGCAGTGCTGTCCGTAGGCCAGACAGCTGTTGCCATAGTTACTATCAGCCAGCTTATCAGAAAATAATTATTGCGATTACTCAGAAGTTTTGTTAAAACAGTTTAAAGCTTCAATAGGATACCACTTGATCTCTTCAATTAACTGTTTGCAACCATTCTGCCTTTGGGATCCATAGAGTTAACTTGGATCTGCAGGGTTGAAGTGGAAGAGGGGAAGGAATCAATGTTCCTTCTCCCTTTCATACTGACTTGTATTTCATATGCAGAAACAAGGAAGCTGAACCACCCGTAAGCTTGGCTGCTCTGCTAGAGTTCTCTCACAGGCCATCTTAGAGTCACAGGCTCAAATCTGCCCTCATTTGTTTTAACTACTCACACATCCATACTGCAATTCAAGAAACACACTGGCTACATTTTCAAAGCGTACTTTTAATTACACATGCAAAGGTAGAGGCCCTCACTTCAGAGGCAGGTGACACAACTTCTGTACCAAGTGAACTTTTTCTTTGGTCTTACAAGCGCAGTACTGTCACGTAGAAGGGGGGAATCAGAAAACACACATTTAAGAAATCGGACATTAAAAATGCATAGAAGCTGTATGAACGTGGCCTAGAACAGAGCTCACATGAGGCAGAGCCTCACTGCTCCTATACCACTGACAGATGCATTCCCACCAGTAACAACAAATATTAGGCTTGGGCTGGGGTCTGGGGGGTGAAGACAGCACGTTTGTTTTGTGGTGTGTAGTTTTTCAAAGCATGCTTTGAGCATACAGTCTCTAATCAAAAGAGTGAGCATTTGTAATGACAGCAAACAAGAAATCTTGGGCAAGAGGGAACAAATAATAGGTCAAACCATCTAGGCAAAGAGCTTTTAAGGCATGGGGAACTTGTAATTCGATCAGAGATATTAAACTGGTGTGAACAGTATACCAGAAAATAAATGATGCAGATAAGCCTGTATCATGCAGCACATTTTGTACTCAAAAACCTGGAATGATCAAACTATTAAAACAAAAGATTTGGTGGCAAAGTTGGGGCTTTGTTAGAACTCTAGGGCAGTCCTCTCAGACCAAAGGAAGGGACCTGTTAGAACTTTGTACAGCTATAAAAATTATTTCAGGGACAGCTGACTAACTGAAAAGTCTGACTACAATGCAAGTGCATCTTTCCTCAGCACTAAGTACTTTTTAAAAACTCTTTAGATTTCTGTATATTTTACAGCCATTCTACGATCTATACTTCACTTTTGTGAAGTTTTGACATAACAAAAGCAGAATCAAACAAACTTTAAATCATACTTTAACAATTTCAGTCCAGAGAGGAACTTTGTAAAGTGCAGGAGCCATAAATAAAAACTTATGAAAGAAACAAAGCCGCTGCTTTTTATTTTTTTAAATGAGACTCTATGTGCCATAAGCAAAAAAAATGAAAATGAGAAAATACAAAGTTGCCCCCCCACTACCAAATGTAAATAAAATTCCTTCTTGCCTGTATAATGCATATCTCTACCATCAGCACAAGCCAGACACTGGCTTTGTGCTATACTGAACATGAAATATTACTGTAAGATACCTATAAAAACTATCCTTCTATACCCTCTAATTACAGGGTACAGAAGTAAGTACCAGCCCTTTGCATTCAGCAGACATCTCCAAACCCTTCTGCACTCTGCCCCACCTTTCCACTATATGGTTTGTTCCTAAATAACCTTTGTGCTGTTAAAATACATCAGAAACGGGATGTGAGCTGCTTTCTGGCACAGAGTAATTGAACAAGGGCAATTCAGAAACGTACAGGAGCCAGGCCTTTTGTATAGTCTTACACTTCTAGTATACAGCTACACATGTGACGGCACAGTTGTGAGCATAAAGGGTGAAGGGGACAGTGAAGAAATATTATTAGAAGCTTAATAATCGGTTTTTAGCACTGCCCCTTCTACACAAGAAGCATCTCCTGAAGGAGATGCTTTACAGCTCACATCCCCGTGAGATGGCCCTCCAAAACTCAAAGCTCTATCACCCTATGAAGTTCTTCCTTACGTTTAATATTTCAAACAAGTAAAACCAACAAATCTGAAACAACAGTAAAAAGGTTAGGGTCACCAACACGTTTGTCACATGACATTCATCTTGAGTTTCTGGTACCCGTGCAAAATGCCAATAACACGTGAAATAACATAGTCCATCCAGGTTCCTTCAAACTGGACTAAAATAAAAGAGAAATCTCCATTGCAAACAGTTTCCGATAGAATCAATTCATTTGACCAAATAAAATTCTTCAAGGCTCTGAGAATAAGGATAAAGGAACTGAACAGCTACAATGTGTTCATTATAAACAAAATGCATCAACAACTCAAGTGATAGCCAGGCTCACTATCAAAGCTTTCCAACTGCACACAGAATTATACAACTTTTTAAGGAGTCAATAAAACATCTTATTTTCTAAAAAAAAAAGTCCATGAAAATTGTGTAGTTTGTAAGGATCCACACCATGATATTTTTAATTTTTTTTAAATCATAATTTCTGCAGTGACATTTAATAGGCACACACAAAACCTCATCTCTAAAAAAAAAGTAAAGTTGGAATAAGAAATAGTTAGGACCAATATCTGAAACACAGCTGAAGCTGAATAGCCTACAGTGAAGAGATATCTTTACAAAACCTAAACTTAAAGCGGAGATCTCACTGTTGAAGCTGGAAAGCACAAGAGCACTTTTTTCTAAGCAGCCTAAGTTTTAATTTCCTACTTTTGCTTTTTTAAAGTTCTTGGAAGGAAAGTTTTTTTATTTTCCCTAAAGGAAGAAAACCACTTTCAAATGCCTGCTTCCATCAACAAAACTACTTCAGGATGCACACAGAGGAGAGCAAAGATTAAAAACTTTCAGGTAAAACTCTTAAAAACACTAATGGCAAAAAAACTATTACAAATTTAAAATTATTACAAATTATAAACAAAAGACTCCTCCACATAACATTTTGAATTACACAACACTTTAGCTTCGCTAGTTAAATGAAAAATCACCAAAACCCATCATGGGATACACTCCAAATTTCTTGTTGCTCAGGTCACTAAGGCTGAAATCTTGGGATATGACACAGCTGACATCCATCTGGTGACAAGTACTCCCAGCGAGCAAGCACCTACCTTCTGCTGGACAACGGGTCTCTTAAGACCTTGAAGAGATACTCTATACACACTACTATACAACATGAAATGAATGGATAGAGAGACTGCTCCATAATCCCTCTGGATCAGCTCAAACCCCTAGCTGATATAACTATGATAAAAAAAAATCTCTATCATAGTGAAGTCGAAAGTTTTAAAAACATTTGAGAATCTCATCATCTATTTTTTTAAATACGGTTTTAAAGTTTCATTCACTGAGCTACAGAATTCCTTTCTAGAAAACAATAATAAAAAATTCCCCCAAAGAAAGTTTCATTTAGGTATTGTGAAGCATGCACAGATATAAACAAAATTTCCAAAGACTGATCTTTCTCCTAAGGTATGATAATTAACTTGTTAACTAATATGTGTAGTTATGCTATTTTTTTATTTCTTTAAGATCCTGTTCTCAGTAGTAATTTAATGTCACTATTTAATAAAAACTATAAACTTGTATTATACACAATCACTAACAAGTTTAATATTAAAGTTTTGTCATTACATGTTAACCTGGTAGAAGTAATGAAATTTAGAATTTTAAGGGCTTTCTTTAAATATGGCATTGAAACACATGTTATTTTTTTCACAAATGAAGCCTGAAAATAAGCCTCCCTTCATCAAAGTTAGACATTCCCCTGCTATGTAGCAGGTCTAGCCTCACCAGCTAACTCCGGGAAATCACAGGAAAGCCAGAGGAAGCCGACTTACAAAACTGAAACTATGCAGGTGTCTTCATTGTTAGAAGTGAGCACAATGAGAAAGGGGGGGGGGAGGAAAAAAAAAAAAAGAGTAAACAGACAGCAAAAATCCATTTTATTTCTGATACCTGAAAATCTACAGCTAAGCAAAAAAATGCATCTATCTACACATACTGGTGTACAGGAGTATCTATCCTTTAACCTGATAACAAGTAACAGCACAAGAAAATTTGCCTGGCCCAAGGAAGCCTACCTCCTCCTCAAGCCCTGCCATTAGGGAGTGCATATCCCCACCTGATTTCTTCATACTCAGACCCACCGTACATCACAGGACACAACTTTCTCGTGACACGCACGTTATTACCCCCAGTGGGACCTTTTTACATGCAGTCTCCACAGTGAACAAAAGTTCATTGTCAAGCTCAGTGCTTGGGCCCAAACAAATATCCAAGAGGAAAGAAGGGGGAGAAAGGGAGAAAGTGCTCCTATCTGCAATTATAAGATTTGTAGGCAATCACCGTTACTTACAATTTAAAAGTGGGAACAGGTGTAGCAGATATCATACTTTGATAGCTGAACAAAGAATATTACAGCACGTGACTGAAATGTGATGACATTTGTTCACCAATCGAAAACAAAAGCCACTCTCCAATGGCACTCTTTCCTCCACCCCCAAGAATTAGGAACTTAGAAATTTCTCCATATTGAAACACATCTGTTCATAGCCTTATTTTCTGACACTTGAGAAGAAGTTGAATGAAGAGCTCCATGCATTAATAAAATAAGAATTCACCAAAAAAACCTCAGCATACTAAACCATCAGCACCCACCAAACTGCAGAGGTGGCTGAGGAGAAAGCTCTACCGACAGTGAAGCACAGAATAATAAAGAACAGGGAAAAAAAAAAAAAAAACACACCCCAAAAAAAAAAAAAAAAAAAAAAAAAATCCTGCTGGAACGCAAGTGAAGAAAGGAAAGGAACATGCAAAAGAGGACTACACCAAATGGCAGAGTCCCACATAGAGCCCCACTCCACCTACACGGGCGCAGGAGGGAGGGAAACAAACCAAAATAAAGAAGTGTCCGTGCCCAGTGCTGGGGCAGGCGTGGGCACCCCCGGCCCCGTACCTGTGTGGGAAGGGCAGCCCCAGGGCGAGGGGAGCAGGCCCGACTCCGGAATAACAAGTTGCTGAAGAAACGGAATTTTCCCGGCGCTGCTCGGGCCACAAAGACGAATGAAAGGAAGGAGGGAAGGGGAGGAAAAAAAAAAAAAAAAAAAAGAAAAAAAAAAAGAAAAACCGCAGCAGCGGATTTACTACGAATTATCCATCACCGAGAGAAGCATCATTTCCCAGATAATAATAAAACTTCCCCGACAGCATCGCGGCGAAGGACCCGACCGAGAGAAAAGGGCCTGGAAATAATCATCCTGAAGGAAACCGGAGGGGAGGGGATAAGCCTCCCTCCCCCACCCCATCCCCAGTGCAATGTGTCATCTCCTTCCCCTGCTCCTCCCCCCAACCCCAATGTGTCACCTCCTCCTTTTACCCCAAGTGTCACCCTCCTCCACCTCTCCCGCTCCCGCTCGCAAACTTCTGCCGGGGAGACCGGGGGGCCGCCCCGGGACGCTCCGCTATTCCCCGCCACCCCCCCGAGGGAGGGGCCGGGGGCCGCGGCGAAGTTGCTGCTCCTCATCGCCAAGTTGGCCGGAGAGTGCGGGGCGCGCCAGCGCCATCNATCCGAAAGGTGGGATACTACACCCTGCTGGCGGCGGCGGTGCTGCTGCGGGCCGGCCGGGGTCCCCCTGGCAGGACCTCTCTGTGAGGGGGAGGACTCTTCTTCATAGGGGGAGGGTGCCGGCGCCGCCGCTCCTCTG